>PVKH010030307.1:0-12513 GCA_004027955.1 Chaetophractus vellerosus | reverse complement strand
CATTTTGATCTTATTCATGAAAGTTTGGCATGAATAAATTTGAGGCAAATGTATAAAAACCATTAGATACGGCCTATTTGGATAGTTGAAAACAGTTCCTAATACAGGTTTTAGGTTTGTAGTCACTTTTCTACACAGCAAAAACATCTTATAGGAAACAGTATCTTTGGGACTATTAGGCCAAAGCCCCTGTCATTTGTGTAAATTCAAAATAAATGTACACAGAATAGTCCTGTGTATAAAAGTATTCATTTTCATTATTTGTTTCATGGTGCTATGTGTTTATTCTGCACTTTACCTCTCTTCTCTGTGTGGCTTCCTCATCTGGGTTAATACACAGGAAAACTTGGCCAATGAACCTTGTCCTCCGACAGGTAGAATACACTCTTGGGGAGAGACACATAGATGAAAACATCAAGAATGGAAAGGGGATAGAAAGTCCTTTTTCTTCTAGGATGCAGAGAAAAAAGCTATTGGACAGGGCCAGTTGAGCAGAGACCAGAAATGAGTATGGAGACCTGAGGGACTTCATTGGAGTTAGCCTGGGGTCCTTCTATTGTTAAGAAGTGGTTTAAATATACGGGCTACATTTTTATTTTTTGAAATGATAATGTCATTCGACTTTTCCAGAGAAATTACTAAAGGCAAGGATTTATACTATGTATCTCCAAACTCTTAAATGGTGAACACTTGAATAAAGAAGGAATAAAGCCCAGCACAACCCAACAAAAGCCAAAAAGGGAGGAAAATACAAGGTGAAATATGTAAAATGCGAAAAGAAATAGAAAGCACAAAATACATCAATCTAAATGCAAAGTAGTAATAATTTCAAGTGGTTTATCTCACATTAATAGACAGTGTTTATCAGTTTAGCTATTAAATAGTGATTATATAGCTATATGGTATTTTATTAACAGAATTGAAAATTGTAATGGCTTAGGAAAGTTTGAAAGTGAAAGATATAAACAGGCATACAAAGCAAATACCAAAGAAAAGGTGAGGGCGATTTCTATATTAATGTAAGGGAAACTAAGAGACTTTAAGTAAATGCAACAACAACAACAAAAAAAAAACATATTCAGAGCTTGTTTTAGTTTCCTAGGCTTAAAACAGATACCATGAAATGTGTTGGCTTAAGCAATGAAAATTTCTTAGCTTACAGTTTGAAGCCATGAAAATGTCCATCCAAATCAAGGTCATGCTTTATTTCCTAAGACTGGCTGCCAGTGAACCTTGGCTTCTCTGCCACATGGCAAAGCATATGGCAGCACCTGCAGGCATCTCCCTTCTCTTCCAAGTTTTGTTAATTTCAGCTTCTTACTTCTGTGGCTTACTCTTCTTCTCTGTATTCATTCTGTTTATAAAGGACTCCAGTAATAGGATTAACTGTTACAATTTCTGTTTTTTGTAGATCCCTTTATTTTATTTACATAATTAAAGTAACAATGAAAAGGATATCCTTTGCCCCCAAATTATACAATTATTTAGCATTTTATAAATTCAATACTCACAATAAGAACATGAAAGCATTCTAAACATCATTAGCCATCAGGGAAACATAATTAGAAATCACAATATGATACCACTACACATGCACAAGACTGACTGTATTGAAAAAAATTGAAAATAACAAGCTTTGGAGGAGATTTGAAGAATATGAAAGGCTTGTGCATCGTTACTGAGAAGGTAAAAAATTACAGCCACTGTGGAAAACTGTATGCCATTTCCTCAATTAGTTCAATAATTTCTATTTGACCCCAATTTCCACTCCTTGCATATATCCCAAACAATTTAATACAGGGACTCAAAACAGATACTAGTACACCAATGTTCATAGAAACCTTGCTCCCAGTAGTACAAAGCAGAAATAACCCAGGTGTCCATCAACAGTTAAATGCATCAGCAAAATGTCATGCATACACACAATAGAATATTATTCAACTCTATGGATAAATGAAGTTCAGAAATACATTGCAACATCGATGAAGCTTGAAAACATTATTCTGAGTAAAATAAACTTGGCACACAAGAACAATACTGTATGATTTCACTTTTACAAAATATCTATAAATAGCAAATTCACAGTGACAGAAAGTAGATTAGAGATTACCAGGCAATGGGGCTGAAGGGAAGAGGAAGGTGTTGCTTCATTGAGGTTTGCCTGGAATACAGAATCAACCTCTTACTCAACTCCCTCATTCTATCTTGTTCAACTGCAGTATATACTTTTAAAAAACAATTAAATGAATTCTTTTAAACCTACATGATAATTTTTATTGGTTCTGCTCAAAATCATTCCATAAATTCCCAATTCATCCTGAATAATAGTAAAATCAGATACTGTCTTCCACTCTGTATGCAGATTTTACCACCTCTTCCTGCCATCCCTCCTCCTCTGATCCAACCACATAGCCTATTTCTTAGTTTCCCAGCTGATACTATAATTACCACACTTGGGGCTGGCTTAATAAGAGGAATTTATTGACTCATGAGATCAGAGGTAAGAAGGCTTGCTTCCTGCTGAGATCAGGTCAGTAGCATTCTGGCTGGCTGGGGATTCCTGGTTTCCTTGGTTTTCCCTTCACATCGGGATGTCTTCTTTTTTCAATTTTGGGTTCCATTGACTTCCTGATTCTAGTTCCTCCCCTTTACTTTCTCTCAAAGCCTCGAGTGATACATTTAACACCCATCCTGACTCCATTGGCCACACCAAAA
The DNA here is from genome assembly GCA_004027955.1 of Chaetophractus vellerosus. NCBI lineage: Eukaryota > Metazoa > Chordata > Mammalia > Cingulata > Chlamyphoridae > Chaetophractus > Chaetophractus vellerosus. The sequence goes on along the minus strand of PVKH010030307.1, from coordinate 9,798 downwards.
CGAAAATAACATTGTCATAATGTTGCAATTACATTATACTCACACTTATAGGAGTTGATGCATATTAAGAACATGTTTTGATTGTTTTCTTCCTTATGTACATAATTCAAGCCACCATAGGCCACTGCTGTTACTTGAGCCTACTGAGCTTATTTCACCTCAGGGCCTTTGCATTTGAAATTAACATTGCCAAGATTCATTTGCCCTGATATGACTTGCTGATTAGTACTAATAATTTTCTGTTTGTGGTAGCAATTGTGATAAAAATATGTTCTGAGTTTATTTTTATGAAATTTGTAATTTTTCTATATAATTCCATATAATTTTATGTCACCATCTCGGTTCTGCATTCTAGAATTTAAGAGACTTTCAAAGCAGGCAGGCAGGGGGTTTAGAAAGGTGGACCTGCCACGTGAAAAACTGCCCTCAACTCCATGCTGTTTCTCCAGAATAGGTTTGACAAAGTTGGGGTCACAGTTTTTTTCTTTTTTTAAAATTAAGACTGTAAAATTCAACACCATAAAATTCACCATTATAAACTATACAATTTTTTGATTTTTAGTTTATCGGTAATATTATGTAATCATCACCACTATCTAATTCCAGAACATTACATCATCTCACAAAAAACCTGATACCATTAGAAGTCTGTCACCATTTTCCTGCCCTCACATCTGACAACTGCTAATACATTTTCTGTCTCAATGGATTTGCCTATTTTGGACAATTTTGTATAAATGGAATGATATAATATGTATCCCTTTGTATCTGGCTTCTTTCCTTTATCATAATATTTTCAAGCTCCATCTACTTTGTTGCATTAGTATTAGTATTTTCTTCCTTTTTAGGGCTGAAAATAATGTTATATTTTACTTCTCACTCTAACTTGGACAATGAACTGACCCTGACTTCTGACATTTTGACTGTCTCTCCAGCAGGGGGAGCCAGGAACACATGTCTGTCCAGGAAATGGTCACTAGTGACAGTGCTGGCAATGGGTGTATAAACTGGCACCAAGAGTAAGAAGTATCTGAGCTCCTGACCAATTTGGCATGCCAGAAGGTCTTCAGGGCCTCTGGCCACTTCCGGGAGAGTGAGTTTGGGACTCCTTTTTCCCTCACAGTCAAATGTGTGCAGGCTGGTGATGCTTCAAATTCATCACCATCACAGGGCCAGGAACAACCTCCCCAAGTCCCTAACCCCAAACAACAGCCTTTCCTATTTAGTGAGGACTGGCTTCCCAATCTGCTTCCCTTTTCCTTGACATGTGTTGCATACACAGTGTCTAAACTGATCGAGGTACTAGGATTTTTGTCTATTGGCAGACTGAGAGGAGAGTGTGGTGAGCATTCTTAAAGTATTTCAGAGTGGAGTAGTTAAGGAAGACCTGGGGAAGAAGTTATTAGACCAGTAAACCCAAGAGGAGCAATGGATGTGATTCTCCAATGATGGCTCTGTGTGGTCGATCAGGGGGCATTGTTTTTAAATGCTCTTTAATAGAAACAAATGATTTTATGCTGAAATTCCTGATGTTTCATATCACTATGGGCCATTGAAATAGATTAAATAACCAAAATCTTAGGAAAGACTCAGACACTTGGGTGAAGTTACAGGAAGAATTTTATGTTCAGTGTGTTGGTGGAAGGAAAGAAAAAATCCTTAAAATATCATCAGAATTAGTACAAAATAGGTAGTCATTGCCCCTGTGTCTCCAGCAGCTAGAAGTATACCAGACTTGCCAATAATGAAGGACTGGTCTGTGGGTTCCCAGACTTAGAATCTAAGTTCTCAGTGGTGTCAGAATTTCATGACTCTTGGAGCCAACTTGAGAAGGTAACTTGCAAAGCATTTATGGAAATTTAACTTTTATCCAGATTCAATGTTTACTAAAATTGTGGTATTTGCCATTTTTAAAGATATTTTGAGAAGGAAAGAAAAACACAATGAAATTTATTCTTACCCCAGAATGAATAAATTCTTGCTTTGTCAGTGTACTTGTATTGACAAACCTAAATCAGTCGTGTCCACACATAAGGTGACAATAATATTTGTTGTCTAAACCTGGGCTCATTTCACAGTGACCTTATGCTATTAAAATAATTCTAGAACAATGACATGACCTGGACTGTCCTGTGTAAACCAGAACATATAAGCATTATAAGCCTTTCTTATTTAGTTGTAATCATTTCCGCATTAGAGCTCTAGACATAGATTATTTCTCTATGGGAGGCCAACACAAGCCCATTCTGAAACTACAAAACATTGTCACTGTAAAATACTTTCTTTCCCGTTGTTCTAGGTGCTGATTTTAAGTGAAAGAATAGGTGACAATACATGAATGTTAATATACCAGAAAATCATCTCGTAGTGAAACATTTACATTTTAGTTATATTTTCTGAATTTAGAGGTAAAACTGTTATTCTAGCGGTAGGGGTCCTATATGTTTCTGCAGCTAATAGAGGCACATCACTGAGCTAAACCAGAACAAGAGTTTCAGTTTATTCTGGTGCCACAGAAATTGGTAGAGAATCATATTCCAGTCACCCATGGTATATCTTATCTTTCTTTTTATCTCAGATAGATTCAGTGTTGTTGTTTTTTTTTTTAAATAATTCTTTCTCTCTCAAAATCTGTTGTTTCATCATGCTATAAATTTTTGCTACTGACAATTGACAGCCAGCTTTTCCTATACAACAATGGCCCATTGTTGCATACAAAGATGACATGAGCTGTATACAGTCCAGTCTAGTGGAGTCATCTCCACTCCAATCCCCTGACAGCAATTGTAATGTTGTCCAGATGATATAATTCTGAGATTGAGAATAATCAAAACCCAGGGGCAGCAACTCCAAATTGTGATGGTTACCCCACTGCCTTCCACCATATGCATGGCAGAGCTTCACAGAGTGCTCCTAGGGCCTCTATCCTGGGTGAGAGCGGTGGCGGTCATCCCAACATCTGCAGCTCTTCACACACTATTCTGTTCTGGCTTTTGCAGCAGAATATTCTACTATTACAGGACACCTCAGCATTCTCTAGAATAATTCCATTATCTTCATAATGGGCCATTTTCAGCAACAGATGCTCAGAGTTGCTCAAAGGACTGTCCCTCATTCAGGAGCCCAGGTTTGGATGGCAAATGATTTTGTCACCTTACCTTTGGACACACTTGTAAATACATGTCCACTTCAAAGCACGTCTTCTCTCTTATTGCCAGAGGCATTAAGGAAGAAGCATAAATGGGAAAAATGTCCCACTGGGACCCCCTTGAAACTGTGCCAAGGTATTTTAGGTGAATGCAGAAGGAGCATGATAATCTGGGTTTATAGAAGCAGGTTAGACCCCAGAGCTGGGGCTGGAGTTGCCTTCATATTTCTGCCTTTGACAATAGTACTGAATTTAGGTTACAGGAAGGAAGCTATGCTCACCTCTATGCTTGTAATGCCATCAGAATTTAGATTCTAGGACATGCAGTGTCTCTTGGAGGTTTCTGCAGCAAAAGAATACTTATGCACTCTTTTGGGGTTTTTTGCTTGTTCAGAATATATTTTTTTCTTTTTTGTGCTCTATTGTGAAGACTTTCACAGCTTTGCTACAGAGATCTCTATGTATTAATGAATGTGGAGGATGGCACATTACTGAACATACGGACACTTTTTTCTTTAAACATTTTGAGTTCTTAGACTTTTCTTTCTGACCCTTCTCTTGGGGTTTAGGAGAAGCAAACATAACTTTAGCTCCACTGGATTCTAACTAAACAAAATCAATATATGCCACAAGTATTCTGTTGTTGCTCTTGTTGCTATTCTGGGGTGCTTAATATGGTTGAAAGAATGGACTTACAAATTTCATTCCGTGGTTCATGAACAGGAGAGTGTCTTTCTACTTCTGGCTTTGCAGAAAGTTTTGCATCACCCCTATTGTTGCTGGCAGGCATTTTCCAACCATGATGGTAGCTGTTAAAACAATAGACAGAGGATGGCAGAGTAATGAGCTTGAAACACATTTGATCTTATTTTAAGCCACTGTCTCAACCAACTTTGAAACCTACCCTTTCTCTAAACATCTCTTAGTTGTGCTGGCAGCATTCCATGAGATACTTCACATTTGTTTCTCAATTATTAAACAATATATACTAGGCAGAAGATTCTGAATAAACTGGTCTCCTCGCTATTTTTTTATTATTGTAGATTATACCACAAGTTTCAACTGATGTATGCATTCTTCTACGTTATTTTTTTTATTTTACTTTTTAATTTTTAAATAAGCTTTAGATTGCATAAATGTTACATCAAAAATATAGGGGAATCCCATATATTCTACCCCTTTCCCATCCCACATATTCCCCCATAAATATCATCTTTCATTAGTGTGGTACATTTGTTACAATTGAAATGTTGCTACTAACCATGGTCTATAGTTTACATTATAGTTGGCAATTTTATAGGTTTTGACAAAATGTATAATGGCTTGTATCCATCACTGCAATACCATGCAGAACAATTCCAATGTCCTCAAAATGCCCCCATGTTATACCTATTCTTACCTCTCTCTCCCTTCAGAACCTCTGGTGGCCATTGCCTTTATGTCCATCCAGTGTGTCTGAGAGACAGCGGTTGTGCCTGTATAAACAAGCTTCCCTCTCCACCTGGAGACTTTTTTCCATCTACCTCCCTCACGAGCTCCCGAGGTGGATGCAGAGCGCACAGTGCACAAATGGGATGCAGTGAACAGCGACTTTCCTTCTTCCTTCTCCACTGTGTACTTTCTCCTGGGATCTGGAGTAATAGACACCAGAGGAGCTGAGCCCTGGATCCCACCTCCCCTGATTATATGGTGGTTGCTGAGGAGTGTTTGCCTTTGGGGACTTGCAAACTGATAAGGGCTCTGATAGCTGGGCTTTCTCTGAGAGACACATCTGGGGAGGGGTGTGGTTCCGTGGGGCAACAATGCTGCTGTGCAAAGGCCTGGGGTCCTTTACTGTGGGCACTTTGGTAAACACTTCTCCAGGCTGTTATTTCTCAGCTTCCCCTTGAGTTCTGAATGAGTAATGATGATACAGCTTCTCATCTCACTTCCCCTAGTATGTTTACATGCAGTTGAATTGTGATTAAAATGAATATCAAGTTATGAACTTACAATACAAACATGCATAACATCAGTATATTGATGAATGTTCATGTATGAATGATATACCTCAACAACTTTTTAAAAATTAATAATAGAATGAAGATCAATAGTTCCCAACAAAAGTTTAGTCATTCTAAACTTTTCTGTAAATGCTAAAGTTAGGTGGAATCAGGAAAAATATGACGGGATAAGAGTCTAAAAGCAAACAAATGTGTCTATATGGATTTCCACCAGGATACCTGGGCTCAAAAAACATCACATTACTTGATGTGATTTAAATCAATTGTTTAAACAATGTTATTCTGAGTAACTCCCCTACTTCCCTGAGCAGTGAAAAATTAATCATAAATTGAGAATTTTTTCTTTGTGAATTAGTACAAGAGTACAGGGAGTCTTTCTGTTCTTAGGGATTATTGTGCCATTTCTAAGTGCTTAATATCATGTTTTTTCTGTGTTACCATTATCTTAGTAGATGGTTAGGATTTTGTTTGTGCTACCCTGTCTCATCCCCTTCACAGCCTGACAACTTCCACAATACTTCCTGGTTTTTCTTGACCAATCATTTTCTGCAGCTCATCATTTATCAGCCCTTTCCTTTCCCAACTCCTATCTCATACACACACACACACTCTCTCACACACAACCCTGCTGTGAATATTGTAGGAGATGGCTTAGTTGGAAACAGGAAGGAATGAGACAGCAGGGAGGATTGTAAGGATAAAAATTTCAAAATTGTTGTAACCCAGAAACACTGTCCAGAACCAATAATCCTCCCAGAAGTGGTGGCTGGAAGATCTGGAGCAAAATGGAGTATGGTCTGCATCACAAGAGGTGATAACTCTGTAGATACGGCAGGGTACATGTCAGCATTGTCTACAGAGGCTATAAGAATGTTTTCTAAAATATTTATACGTGCCTGAATTTCATGTATAATATATATAAATCTATAATTTTCCTAATTTTAAAAATGATTCTGAAAATTCTAAATAATATGTCATGCATTATTGTTTTGTAGACTCACAACTTCTAAAATAAAAAAAAAACAAATAAAAATAAGATTCTGTATTAGCAACTGTGAAATAAAAATTGAAATACTGATTTTGTCACTTACGTTTGGATTGGAATTACAAATGAAGGTCTGGTTTTGGGAAAGTATCTGTGAACACCAGGACACCGTGTACCTCCTGGAATGTCTATTATCAAAGTAGGTAGAAAATTTGAAAATTGAAGTTTCTCTTCCCAAGAGTTAGTACAGGGTAATTTCTTCATGGCTTTCAATATGCTTTGTCTTCAGACCTGGACATCCAAGGACTTCTCCATGGGAGTTCTGTGTTAAATGAGTGTGAGACTAAATCTGTTGCAGAACCTCCCTTTCTACTCTCCTCTTTTGTAATCCAAGGGAAGCTCATCTTCTCCAAGCTCCCCAGTCTTTCTAGTGATTTTCATTTCCCAATTCCTTTCCTTTCCCAATTTCATATTGTGCCAACTTTAATTTTTCCTTTAATGACTTTCTGTTTTTTCAAAGAAAATTGGAGCTGTAAACTATGTTGTGATTGCCTTGATTCAAGCCCTGAACATTTTCTTTAATAAAACAAATGGATGGAAGAATGGCTAACTTCTTAGTATTACCTTTTTTTCTTGAAAACATATCCTCAATTTTCATTTGATAAATTAGGTTTAATTCATATGCTATAAAATTCTTTCTTTTTAACCATGTAATTCAGTGTTTTATTAGGATATTCACAAGGCTGTGCAACCATCACCATTACCTAAGTGCAGAATATTTTCATCACCCCATAACAAACCATGCACACATTTGCAGTCACTCCTCATGTCATTCCTTCCCAGCCCTGAGTAAATGCTAATCTTTCTTTCTTTATAGATTTGCATATTCTCGACTTTGAATATTAATGGAATCACACAATATATGACCTATTTTGCCTGGCTTCTTTCACATACCATAATATTTTAAAGGCTCACCCCTCTTATAGCATTAATTAACACTTAATTGTTTTTTATGGATGATTAATAATCTGTGGTATAAACAAACCACATACTATTTATTATTCATTTTCCATTTTAATCGCTTGAGTTCTTCAGGTAATATGAATACGTACCTAGCCTGGAATGGATAGTTTCTAGAATTCTAATAGACCCTTGATATTACAAGGCTTTTTCAGTCTTGGAAAACTAATATGACTCAGAGAGAAGGGAATTTCCTTAATTTTATGAAAGTTAAGGAAAGGAAGGGTAAGTCCTCAAAATGGAAAACCTTCTCTTTAGAACATGAAGGAGATGTCAGTGAATTATGATTTCAGAAGAGAGCTTGTGGTGTGAAAGCCTTCTAAGAGTCTCCAGGCCTTTCATATGCCAGTTGAGCCTTGACTCCTACCAGATATGCAGTCAACTCATACTTTCCAGGTCTTCAGGCCTGTCCTGAGCAACCCACAAGACAATGTGGATGAACCAGCCCAACACGAAAAACAAGGAGTATCTTCAACTGGAAGCGAAACATTTGCATTCCTCTGACCCATAATATCTATGTTGTTTATCATCCTGAAGCTGTCAGAACAGACATCATCTGAAATCCCTCAGGATCAATCTGAACAAAAATGACTAAAGCAACTCTTACTGATTTTTGCTAATAAATCCTCTAGCCCTACTGAGTTCTCATGTACATATTGTGCCTTTAGATATATAAATAAATTGGATTATTGTTCAGTTATCTTTTATTGGGTTCTGAATTGACTTATTTATGGCCTCTTAAGAATTTGGAAACATTTTTAAAGAGTATGAATTCTTTCCTTCTTAAATGCATATTAGGAAACTAACAAGAAGATAATGATGGACAAAGACCATCCCAAGGAACAGAGAGAGTCTGCAGCTGCAAGCAAAATAGTCCCATCCATCTGCCCCATGAGATCTAAGCCCCCTCTCAATTAGAGCTGGAGTGGGCATCACCATCCCCAAAACCTCAAGATTGGGGAATGAACAATGAACTAAAGTAGACTTACAATTATTCTACTATGGACTTGTTATTCTAACAATGAAAGAACTTTTTTTTTTTAAAGATTTATTTTTATTTATTTATATATCCCTCCTTGCTTCTTATGCTTTCTGTGTTCATTTTTGCTTTGCGTTTTTTTTTCTGTGTCTGCTTATCTCCCCCTGCTGCATCAGCTCACCCCATGGCAGCTTGCCTTCACCAGGAGGGCCTGGGAACTGAACCCAGGGCCTCCCATGTGGTAAACCAGAGCCCAACCAATTGAGCCACAGCGGGTTCCTATAAGAACTTTTATCATTGATGTAGAGGCAGTGGCCACTGAAGGTTCTGAGGGGAGGGAGAGATAAAAAATAGGTGTATTATGGGGACATTTTCAGGACATTGGACTTGTCCGGCATGATGTTGCAATGATGGATACAGGCCATTATATATTTTGTCATAACTTAAAAAATTGCATGGGAAAGAGTGTAAACTATAATGTAGAGTGTAATCCACAGAGTAGAATGCTCCAAAATGTGTTCATCAATGACCATACTAATGAAGGATGTTGTTAATGCAGGAAAATGTGGGAGGAGAGAGAGTGGGGCATATGGGAATTCCCTATAAATTTTTTGTAACATTTATGTAATCTAAAGTTTCTTTAAAATAAATAAATAAATAAAAATAAATAAATAAATAAATAAATAAATAAAATAGAAAGTGACATAAGTTAACTCTGGTGTATACGTATAAAATAGTAATTTATTTAGAAACTTAATATAAAAATGTACAAATGTCATCCACCTGCCAGGTACCTGGTAAGCAGACCTCAGATGGAGGAGACACTGGGAAGGATGAAGAACAAGACTCAGGCTTAAGTAGCCAATAAATGTGACCCTGATCATTCTATTGAACCAGAATGGTGAGGCTCCTGGGACCTGCCATGAACACAGCACTGCAGTATGGGCCACTGAAATTGCACTAGGGGATTACTGACACAATTCTGGGACCTGGTCATGTTGCTATTGATGCCCTCAGAAGCCTTTCTCAAATTAGAATCAGGTGAATCCCCAGCTCTTCCAGGTGATCTAACAGGGGGCAATGTGAGTCCATATATCATGGAACATTTTTGTGGAATGTCAATTTTACTTGAATATTTCATGTAATAACTTATATATTAAAATCCAAACATGTAAGTATAGATGGCAAAAGTTGTATAGATTGTTATGAGTAAAAGAACATGTTGTATAAGGTAAGCTTTGGATTATTTTCCAGCTTTCTGTAATCAGCAGAAGCACTGTCTTCTAAATAAATTGATTAAAATATTTTTATAGTAAATATATAGAGAGATTTTTCAACCTATGCTGTGTCCTGGCCTTCAGCCTAGAAAGGTGGAAAGAACACAGAATTAGTAGTAAAGAGACCTTGTTTGTGACTCAGGTTTCCCATGAACTAAGAAAGTTGCTAAGTCTGGCCTTCCTGCTACAAAGTTTTGTTTATATGCAATTACACCAGGGTAGGAAGGTTCGAGGGCATGCTTTGAACAACAGGCTCTAAATCTCTGAAATGATGAGGCCAAGGCAGGCTCTGCTTGAGCCTGGGGACTTTCCCTTTCCCCTTATGCTCTGAGGGTCTGGAAGGCGGGAAGGAAATCCCATAGGAAAAGAGGGTCCTAGAGATGAAG
>PVKH010030306.1:0-12511 GCA_004027955.1 Chaetophractus vellerosus | reverse complement strand
TGGTCAGAGGCACTGCATGGAGTTCACGGGGGGGAGGGGGGGGTCGCACCCCACAAAGATGAATCTGAAGCCAGTTGGGGCGGGGGTGGGGGTTGCTGACGGGAAGGACTGTGGATGAACACTTGGAGTGTGACTACAAACCGGGAACTGGAAGTCTCTGGAAGTCAGGCTTTGTAACAGGAGAAGGGCACGTTTCAGCTTGTCCTGGAATTGAGAATGTTCGGAGAGCCCTAGGTGAGGGGAACGGCGAGCCCACCGGGAGCCCAGGTGACCTGGAGACAGAAGCTGAAATCAGAGGAGCCCAGGCTTTGCTCCCTCCGTCATCGTGGGACCACAGCCCACGCTCTACAGGAATTGGTTTTTGCTATTTGTATTTCTCAGTTTTCTTGCTTTTTTTTTTTTTTAGGAGGTGCTGGGGATTGAACCCAGGACCTCTTACATGGGAAGCAGGCGCTCGACAACTGAGCTACATCTGCTCCTCAGTTTCCTTTTTATTTTACCTAAGATTTTTAAAAAATTATATTCTGTTTTAGCTGTGCTAAAAAATGTAAATGGGCACGCACACAAAAAATTTTTGCTTTTAGGAGATACCGGGGATTGAACCCAGGACCTTGTACATGGGAAGCACACGCCTAACCACTTGAGCTACGTCCGCTCACACAAAAGCTGTGAGCTGTGTGAGGGTTGACGGTATTTGCACTGAGCATTCCCAAATCTGGTCCTGCCACAGCCGTCTCCCTGGGTTTCCTGGGGGAACAAAGTCAGGCAAAGGAGCCCCATTTCTCTGAGGCTTTTGCTTGAAGCTCCACTACAGAAACCTGGTGGGGGTGAGGGGAATCCATTTGTGTAGCGAGCGGTTTGTCGAGGGGCGGGGAGGCTTCTCCCTCTGGGTGCACACACATTTCCCACTCTGACATCTGTTCATCCTACAAACGGTCATTGCATGTCCATGAGCATCTCCTCTGTGCCAGCACGGCTCTCAGCGCTGAGTACTCAACAGTACATGGCACAGGCGAAAATCCCTGCCCTCCTGGAGCTTACATTCTAATAGAGGGACACACACACAGTCAGCTTGTAGTAAACTCACACACATACACAAACTAAAGCAGAATAAGGGGGCATAGGTGGTACAGAGGATAAGGGAGTGTGTGTGTACTTCCTACTTGAAATGTGGTAGTCAGGGAAGGCATATCTGAGAAGGATAACAAACGAGTTGTGACATGAAGGAAGAGAGGGAATGACATAGAGATATCTGGGGGAAAGGGATTCTGAACTGATGGGAAAAAATACATGCAAAGGCCCTGAGGCAGGACCATGGCTGACATACTCAGAGAGTAGCGGGGAGGCCAGAGTGCCTTGAGTGGAGAGGCAAAGCCAAGAGTGATAGGAGAGGGGCACAGGGTGGTAGTTGGGGCCCAGGTCATCTAAGGCCTCAGGCCACAATAAGGTGCCTCTGAGTGAAATGCCAAGCCATTGGACAGCTCTGAGCAGAGAAGACTTTCTCTGATGTGGGTTCTTTTTCTGTTTGTTTTTGTTTGTTTGTTTTGTTTTTAGTTATTGGGGGATTGAACCAGGGACCTTGTATGTGGGAAGCCAGCGCTCAACCACTGAGTCACATCAGCTTCCCTGAGTTGGTTTTCTTGTTTATTTGTTTTGTTTTTTTTTCAGGAGGCACCTGGAACTGAATCTGGTACCTCCCATGTGGGAAGCAGGCACTCAACCGCTTGAGCCACATCCGCTTCCCTCTGGTTTTTTGTTTGTTTGTATGTTTTTGAGGTACCGGGGACTGGGGGTTGAACTCGGGATCTCATATGTGGGAAGTCGGCGCTCAACCTCTGAGTCACATTGGCTTCCCTGAGTTGGTTTTTTCAGTAACTTTGCTTGTTGTTTTGCTTTTTGTTTTTTCAGGAGGCACCGGGAACTGAACCTGGGACCTCCCATGTGGAAGGCGGGCGCTCAACTGCTTAAGCCACATCCGTTCCCTCTGATGTGTTTTTACTTTATTATTTTTTTCTTATTTTGTTTTTTTCTCTGATGTGTTTTAAGGGCTCACTCTAGGCACTATCTGGGGTCTTAGCAGTACTGTCCAAGAGGGCCACAAATGGGAGTCATACACGCTATTTTAAGTTTCCAGTAGCCACATTAAAAAAGGTGAAAAGAAACAGGTGAACATAATTTTAATAATCTACTTTATGTAAAACATCTCTAAATTGTTAGCAGTTCAACATGTAATCAATATAAAAGTTATTACTGAGATAGTTTACATTCCTTTTCCTCTACTAAGTCTTGGAAATGTGGTATCTGTTTTACTCTTCCAGCACACCTCAATTCGGAACCATCACATTTCAAGTACATTTAGCCACATGGCTCTAAGTTTAGGGGATGAGGGTGGTGTGACAGTGAGATTATTTATGAATTCCAAAAAGAGAAAGAGTATGTTTGCAAACTAATCAATTCCTCTGGGTGGGATACCCTTTGATTGTATTAAATTCAGTGAGGGGCCTCTGATTAGGTTTACTTGATAAAACCACTTTAGGGCTTCTGATTGGGCTGTGTCAGTAAGGTGTGACTCAGGTTGAGTCCCCTCCGCCTTGGTGGACTGATGTAAATGGATGCTCACTCTAGAAAGCGTGGGAAGAGAGAGAGCTGTCGTTTTTCATCAGGGGCCCAGGGGAGAGATGGACCATTTGCCGGATAGTTTACAGCTGACCTTGGGAAGAGAGCCGAGACTGATGAAGGAAGCCCTGAGAGAGGAGCCCTAACCAGGAGAGAGAGGACTGGAAGCCTGGAGGGAAAGGAGAGACCAGGCAACCTTCAACACGTGGCAACTCACTGGTGGGAAAGCAGCTTGAGCTGGCTCTTTACAACCTTGTACCTGTAAGGTTTTACCCTAAATAAATCCCTTTCATAAAAGCCAACAGATTTCTGGTGCTTTGCTTCGGCAGCCCTTTGGCAGACTAGCACAGGTGGGAACAGTGTCAACGTGAGGAAGCCGTTGCAGTGGCCCAGCTGAGGCGAGGCCAAGGGAAGGGAAGAAGCAATCCACAGAGACGGCGGCGTTTCCCCTGAGGGCCTAGATTCCCACTTGCTGGCTCATCACAGCCCTGCTCTTTTAGGGGGAGGAAGGAAGCCAACTGGGAGCCTGAGGCCTGACATCTCACAGCACCTTTAGGAGAAAAGAATGCAAAAAGAGACCTTTGGCTTGGGCTTGACACTCCCCCACCCAGGAAAGCTTCCCCCTCTTTATCGCCAAGCTACGATGAAAACCGAGAAGGTCCTCAGCTCCGCTGGGGCTTGGATGGCGAGCGGCAGAAGCTCTGTCATCCCTGTTTTAGTTTGCTAAATGCTGCCAAAGCAGTATAGCAGAAATGGATTGGCTTCCACAATAGGGATTTATTAACTCATGAGCTTACAGTTCTGAGGCGTGGGCATGTCCACATCAAGGCCCCTTCGGAGATGTTGCCCCCCAGCCGCACCTGTGGGCCATCAGGCATGTGGCAGGGCCCCGCGGCACCTGCAGGTCTCTGCCTCCCCCAGGCTCTGCTCCTGGCAGCTGCTGGCTGCCTCGGGCTTTCTCTGGGCCTCGTTGCTTCAGCTTCTGGCTTCCATCTCCCAGCTTCTAGGAGTTTCTCTCTCTGTCTCTGCGGCCTTCTTCCTGTGTCTGAGGCTTTTTATTCCTCCATTAAAAAGGACTCCAATAAGAGGATTAAGACCTACCCTGGGCTGCACAATCGAATCAAGGCCCTTAACAGGTAATTTAAGCGAAAGTTCCTGACTACAGTAGGTTTACACCCTCAGGAATGGATTAGCTTAAGGACAGAATTTTCTGGGGTCCACAAAAGCTTCAAACTGCACAGTTCCCTCAAGGCCAGGGTTCCCCCGCTTTTGTTCTTTGCTGGTCAACCCCCACGCGTTTGATGATCACACTGTGTCGGCTGTAATTCTCCTGCTCTCCAGAGAAACGATGAAGGGACACCCCTGTGTGCTTCCTCTCGGTCCGTCGTGGCTTTCGTGGGCCCTCTGCACCCCCGCCCTCAAGGGCCCTTCCTCCATAAGAAAGCAATCAAACTGGAATTTTCTTCCTGTGTTGCTATAAACTTATCAATATTATGTATGAAAACATTTTCTTTGACTTAAATGTTCTTTTGTTTTCCTTCTGATTTTAAAAGAACATGAAACATTTTCATGGGCCTCTAAAACTATTGTTGCCAACAACTGCAGGTTCGCTGCTCGATGTGCACTGAAGTCAACATAGTGACACTGGAGCTTCAGAGAGAGAAAAGAGTTCATTTCATGGCTGTCAGGAAAGGAGACGGGAGTAAGAAAGAGCTCAATTCTGTCTTCCAGAATCTAAAGAGTTTAGGATTTTGATGGATTCAAACAAGGAGACGTGGAGTTGTTATCATTACAGTAGCAAGTATGAACAGCCAGAGTGTCATGGGAAGGATAGACAGTAACCATTACAGTAGCAAGTGTGAAAAGCCAGAGTGTCACAGAAAGGATAGAAAGTAACCATTACAGTAGCAAGTGTGAACAGCCCTAGTGACACAGAAAGGATAGAAAGTAACCATTACAGTAGCAAGTGTGAACAGCCCTAGTGTCATGGAAAGGATAGACAGTAACCATTTCAGTAACAAGCGTAAACAACTCTAGTCAGTGCCTACAGCATTGTGGGTCCTGCTCACAGAATCCCCTCCCAACCCTGTCTGTGGACTGCTGTCCTTACCCCGAATCAGCAAGTGGCCATTTGAGCCCCCAACTTCATGCATATTGTTGGAAGTGACTCCCAAGGGCCTCTAAAGTAGATCAAGACAAGAACTTAACTTTTGTCCCCTAGGTCTCACTCTGCAATGGGTTGAGAAGTCTTCAATAAAATATTTCAGTGCCCAACTGAAAGTTTGCCCAGCAGGTTTACATAGTGAGCATCAGGTATGAACCCGGCCCAAATAGTACAAGGCTAGGATATACAATAACCTAAATTTTGCCATCAACACTTGGAACTTTAACAACATGAACCTTGCTGTAATATCAAGTCAATTCCCTTCCCCACAGAGAAATTTAATTTGAAAAGTCATACAAAAGATGTTTTAGTTTCCTTGGTTGCTCAAGCAAATACCAATGCAATGAGTCAGCTTAAGCATTGGGAATTTATTTGCTCACGGCTTTGAAGCAAAGAGAAAGCATGGATCAAGGCATCATCAAGGCTTTCTCCGTGAAGACAGTGGCATTCTGGGGCTGGTTGCTGGTGATCCTTGGTCCTTAGCTTGTCACATGACAAGCACATGGCCACATCTCCTGGTCTCTCCCTTCTCTTCCCGGTTCCCTCTGGCTCTCTCTCTGTCTGTAGTTCATTCTCTCATAAACGACTCCAGCGATAGGATCAAGACCCATCCTGAATGAAGTGAAGCAGTCTCATCAAAAGATCCTAGTTACAGTGGGCTCTCACCCACAGGAACGGATTCAGCTTAAGAACATGTTTTTTGGAGTACCTAGAACGGCAAACCACCACAGCGTACTTTGTGCATTTCCCCTGTTCCATGCAGTCCAGCCAGAGTAAGCTCAGATGCCTGGTGGGTTCTGGATTCTTCACTGAATGGCCTCAGCCGGGCCACCTGCTACGTCCATTGATGTGACCCTTCAATACCTTCAGGGCAGCCGCTAGGGCAGTTAGTGGATAATTTGGCTCTCCTTCTTCCAGGCACATGGTGGGGAGAGTGCTTTTCTGACCCTTTCAGTTTGGGCGAGGCCATCTGACCTACTTTGGTCCACAGCTGGCGAATGGAAGTGTGTGTTCCTTCCTGGTGTCAGTCTTTAAGAGAACATGTGAGTCGCCGTGTTCTCCCCACCTGGGTCTGTCACACTGCCGGTGGAGGTCTGGGCTCTGCGTGAGCACGGGAGTGGAGCCTCCTGCCGACCTGAGATGCCCATTCATTGTGAGCAAGAAATAATATGAGGCTTTTGTTTCTTGTTTGTTTTTTTAAATTAAGGATTGTTTGACCATGATGCGTATTCCAGCCTGAAATACTTCCAAAGTTGTATCTCTCCATTTCTAGGTCTCTTTTGTGCCTCACTTTTCTCTAGTTTGGAGGGATCAACATAAAACATAAGGATGGGGGCTGGCTGTACAGTGGATAGGGCGCCAGTACACCACATGGGAGGCCCCGGGTTCGGTTCCCAGGGACCTCTCCAAGCAGGCAGACCGCCTTGAGAGGGCAAAGCCGCCGTGGGCAGGGCAGAGCTGCCGTCGGCAGGGCAAAAAGATGCCACAGGCAGGGCAAAGCCGCCATGGGCAGGGCGAGCCACCTGCGAACAGAGCAAAGCCGCCCACGAATGGAGCAAAAAGCCACCTGGGAACGGAAGCAGAGCCGCCCACAAGTGGGGCAAGACGCCTGCGCAGTGAGCTGACTCGGTGCGTCGCCGCAGCGGGGGGAGACAAAGCTGACATAGAAGAGCACAGAAAATGAACACACAGCAAAGAGCAAGCAGAAAGGGGAGGGATATGTAACAACAACAACAACAACAACAAAACATAAGGATGTGACTGCCCATGTTAAATTGCAGTACTGACCTTTTCTAAGAAAGGATAACTCCAGATAGTTGAGTTGGAATTGAGTTGAGTTGCATTGCAGTTGCTGGTTGAGTTATTGTAGTATTTGCAGTTTTGGTGTCAGAAGTTGCAGAAGGTTATTGAATTCTTTATATTCAACACTCCCTGTTGAACTCAAATGTGGTCAATATAATGTGACCAAAAATGACATGTAGTTTGCCATGTCCTTTTTGCCCTTTGCTGAAGTAACTGCCAATGTCCCAAGCAGAGAGGCTGCCCCGTCATCCTGGAGTCAAAAAGACATGGAGCGGTGGTAGAGCTGACCCTTGATAGACATTTAGTGTGATAAAAGAATACATCTTTATTGATGTAAGCCTCAGAGTTTGGGAGTCCTTTGTTACTGCAGCATAGCAAAGCCTGACCTGACAGGTACACAACGTAACCTCAAACCCACAAAAATTAGAAAACACCAGCAAATCACATACCCTGAGGAGGTTACCTCTACATTTTTGGAATTTCATCATCATCATTATTATTATTCTTGGGGAAGAGGAATTTTCAGATCTTCTTCCCATTTTAGGCCTCCCTCCCCTTAGTGGATGGATTTTTTTTAATTTTTTATTTTACTGGATGTTCCGGGGATCAAACCCAGGTCCCTCCATATGGGAGACGGACACCCAGCCGTTTGAGCCACATCCGCCCCCTGGATGGAATTCTTATTGACCCTTTTACTCATTTCACATTATCATTGCTTCCTAAGAAGAAGGAAATGCTAATCTGATTGGCTAGAATTCAAGACGTTCCTGGGATCAGGCTTTACTTTGGAGCTGTGTCCCTGGGCAGTAAAGGGCAGGGCTGACAGAGCACCTCCTTTTTCACTTTCTACCTTCAGAGGCCTTGCTCCCACAGGGGACGCCGTTCCTCTCTGTTTGTTCCCCTGGGCGAGTGGACTGCTCTGCTCTTCAGACCCAGCTCTGGTGGATTTAACAGGGAAGGAGCAGGAAGCAAGAGGCTTCCCCTAAGCCTCTGCCATCGGCCACATTCCCCCATCCTGCGTCACCACAGCCCAGCAATGGGTGTGACCAGCACCCGCCCAGGTTTGGTCCAAGCAAGACTTGGGCGCACTTCCTTGGGTTTATGACATTTAGGAATAAATCCCCAAAGGGAAGGGTGAACGAAAGGTCAGATTAGCCCAAACCCCAAATACCTCAAACAACCCATTCGTTTAGCAGCATACTGCCTGGATAACAGTTTCCTTATCAACAGGATTTCCCAAACAAAGGGGACATTCCTAACAGCCAGAATATATATGTACGCACCCATGTTAGTTACCCAACAGCTCTTTTTTAAAAAGATTTATTTACTTTTATCCATTTTTACCCCCTCCCCCTGTTGTTTTCTTTTTTTTTTCTTTTTTTTCTTTTTTTGCTGTTTTTGTGTCCATTCGCTGGGCAATTCTCTGTGTCTGCTTCCTGCCCTCTCTTCTCATCCTTCTCCTCCTGTCTTCACCGGGATTTGATCCTGGGAAGCTCTGATGTGGGAGAGAGGCGTCCAACTACCTGCGCCACCTTAGTTCCTGGTTTTTCGGTGCACCTCGTCTTGGCTCTCCCTTGTGTCACTCTCCTGTAGGTCATCATCTTGCTGCGTGGCTCGCGGGGCCTGGCGGCGCACCCGCGCACGGGGCCTGGCGGCGCACCCACTTGCAGGGCCTGGCAACCTGCGCGCCTTCTGTATTTTTCTTTATTTTTACCAGGAGGTCCCGGGGATGGAACCCAGGTCCCTCCATATGGGAGACGGACGCCCAACCACCCGTCCCCCATCAACAGCTCTTGGAAGAAATTTAAGGTTGTCTTGAGGGAGAAGTAAACAGAACAAAATAAAGAGTAAGTACTCAGTCAGGACTCAATGGACCTACTTCAGATTGGTTTTGTTTTTTAAGGATATGTTTTAGGGATTTATTGGAGGGAAATGAAGCTACAGAGCAGCCTGTAGAGTCAGCAGGCATTCATCAAGCCCAGCTCCCTGTCGGGCAGTGAGGACAGTGACAAGGGAGTTACAGGCTCTCTCCTGAAAGAATTTACAAGCCAAATTATTAAGTAGTGCTGCCATCAGCCTATAAGTCAAACAACTACAGGAAACATTATGAAGTGCCACAATATAATGGTATTTCAAAAATATTCTATTTTCTACAAGTATTTCACAGTCAGATAATTCTTATAATAAAAATCACTGAGGCTTGCATGCCCAAACTGAATAGAATTTTCAGAAATGGGAACTGTAAGGATTTAAATTATCTTCCTATATTTTAAAAAAACCAGATTCAAGATTTTTACGAATAACTGGAGCTCTGGTTTGTTTGGAGAAAGGCTTTCACATTTGCAAGTTGATGAGCCAGTCCTAGCTGAAGGGGTGATATCTAAAGACTTCATTTAAAGAAACAGACCTAGGCCTGAATTTTTAAATAGCCCTAGATAGTAGATTGAATTGTAACTCATTTGTGCCCTAAGGCTCAAATTCCAGACTGACAGTGGGGAAAATGTATTTGAGCACAAGTGTGGGGGCAGTTTAAATGAAGGAAAATAATTCATTTGACTTTTAAACTGTAGTTATACGGATAAATCAGTCAAAACGCCAACTTCCACAATCTGTTATTACTGAGAAAATGATGGGAACTTGAAATTATTTATTAAAAAAAACAACTATTTCTCATGTTATGCAAGTTAATTCAAAAGATATTCATACAACACCTTTTTGTGAGGCATTTTGCTAGACTCTGCAGATACTAAGGCAAATGAGACAGGGTATCTAAACAGAATTATTAGAGAATGTGATGGGGGCTGCGATAGAGATGTGCCTGAAGCGTGTGCGCCCTGGGGTGCACGTGGGGCGGGGGGCTGGCGTATGGGAAGAAAAAAGAAGAACTTGTAGTTACATTTATGTTTTATCTCATGCTTTACCTATTTCTAACGTACATAACTGGTGGAGCAGCACTTATAATTTATAAATAGACATAGATACAGTGCATAATCAAACCGTTTAGAGAGCACTGCAAAAGGAGGACAGAAACAGGAGTAATTGCTTCGGAGGTGTGCCGGCTTTAGGGAGACTAATTAACATTCAATCTAAAGCTTACAGGCAGCCTGCGATTCCGCCAGGCAGGAAAGTGGGGGTGCCATTTTAGTCAGAAGGAAAGCGTGGCAGTGTCTTCTCCCAATGTGTGATAGAACATGATGCTTTTTAAAAACGTGGTGCAGCGGGAGAGAGGCCGACAGCTATGGTGGGACGCGAGAGGGAAGAGAGAGTTGAGCCCGGAGCCTGAAGGAGTGACCCCGTGTTGAGGCGGTGGTGGGGGGCCGAGCCGTGAAGCGCCTCCGGCCTGGACGGGCTACTTTGTGGAGGGCCATTCTCTCACCGATACAGTGTTGCCCTCCTGACTGCGGGGTGCAGTGCTCCTCTGCAAGCCGCAACAGTCTTGCTCCAACACTCCTTACTCTTCCCTAGCATGCATCTTCTGTGACTTAGCCTCAAACATGTAAACAAAGCATTGTTACTTTGTGTGATCATCGACAGAAGAGTATGTTCATTCCAGTCACTTAAAGATCCTTTAAACTCCCTGCCTGCGGTGTTTGTCCTTGCAAACTTCTCTCTCTCATTACCGCTGCCTTACTTTAGCTTTTCCCTATTCTCCACCAACCCCTAAGTCCCTTCAGTGAGTCACAGCAGCTCCCCTGAACAGAGGCTTAATATACAGCCCAGATTTGGGATTTTCTCCTTTGTTCTCCTTTTATCTTATGTCCCTTCAAAAAACAGATGTCAGCGTACAAGGCAGGAAAACACAAAAACATTTGCTTACTCTTGAAAGCCAAAGAACATGACAATTTAATTTAAGCAAGATACTGCCAACATTTGCTTGACTTAAAGCCACTAAAATGCCATTTCTTAAAATTGTATTTTCATTCGTGTAAGACAATCATCATGCCACAGCTATTTTAATGTTATTGAAGTTGGGAAAGTTAAAAGGAAATATATTTTTAGAAAAATAAGAGGGCCTAATATTAGCAGAATGCTCTGGGTTCTGGGCTTCTAGGTTCTTGGCTGTGTCACATAAAAGAATTTAAAGACTTTCCATAGGGCAGGCAAGAGAGTAAAGAGTTTATTAAGAAACAAGAAAAGAAAAATGGTACACAACCCCAGACATGGGTGCAGGCATGCTACAGGGTAAGACACACATGTGTGGCCCCAGGTTAGGCCTTTTAGGACCTTTCCCCCCACACACACCCCCTAATGTTGGGGAGGGGCCCCAGCTGTTTGCTGCTCTGATTGGTTGCCCCACCTGTTAGCTCTCAGGGGACCAACGGGGGGGCCTGTTGTTTGGAGTTATCTGGTGCTCCCCTTGACCCCAGAAAAAGTTCCAAATGGAACCTCATGGCCAGGGTCTAGGCGGGGTCTCTGCGGCTTTGTTCTTAATATCAGGGGGTTTCGGGGCGGGGTCTCATGGCCCTGTTCTCTGCAGGGTCCCAGCTGTGACTCGTCTTCTCCTCTCTTCCTCTACTAACCCCCCTCACTAACACATGTTTTGGTTCTAACTTCTTCAATGTCTGATATCTCCAAGCCTAACATTTCTCTTGCTGATTAATATGACCTCCTCAGGGGCCCTGTCGCTGCACCCTCCCCTGCTGGGATCAGGCCCCCAGCAGAGCCGTCTCCCCCTCCTCCTGGGCCCCTGCTCGTTTTCCTGTCTTCTTACCGTTACGTACGAACATCATCTTCCTGTGCCGGTTAACGGAGCCACGCTGGCCTACCGGCCACTCTGCAAAGATATCTCTCACTTCTCAGACTTTACGTCTTTCTCACTTCTCCTCGTTATTCGTGTGGCTGCTTGGTAAGGAGTAAAGACCCGCACAAAGGTATGATGAGGTTATTTGCAGCACTCATCTTTTCCTTCCTGTTACTTAGTAGTTCTTGAAGGGCAGAGGCTGAATTCCCTGCCCCCGTTTCATGCCCCGCAGCAGCTAGCTCACAGCTTTTCAGGGCAGAGATGGGTGTTCAGGTCAGAAGAGCAGAAGGAAGGGTGAGAGGGTGCTATGGCCACTAATGTCCATTCTGGGCCAGGGGAGAGCTGCACCTTCCACCACCCTCCAGTGAGACGTGAGCAGCAGTGACGTGGGTCATTCTCACAGGAAGGATTTGATGGCTGATGCTTGACTCCCCAGACTGCCCTACTCCGGCACCAGTGATCACGGCGGAAGACCTGGTTTGAGATGGTGGCCAGCGGCCACTGTGGAGAACTAAGTGGGAACGGTGGGCCTCGAGAGCTGCCAGCAGCAGACCAGGTGTGAGCAAGAAAGCCTCTGGTATTTGAAACCAATGAAATTTTGGGGTTGTTTGTTACCGTGGCATAACCTTGTCCATCTGACTGATACTATTTTAAATCCCTAATAATTAGGATTTTCTTTAGGTGACAGAGCCAAAATGGGCTTCCTGCCAATAGGGCATCTCAAACACAACATCTTTAAAACTAAGCAGGGAGTAAATCCAGCATACTAAACAGCAACGGGTTTTGAGTCAGATTGACTAAAGTTTGAGTCCCAACCCCCACAGTTTACAAGTTTTGTGTCCTGAGCTGGCAATATTCAAAGGTTTGTGTCTCAGGACCCCTTTACACTCTTAAAAATTATTGAAGACCTTAAATAGCTTTTGGTTATGTGGGCTATGTATATGAATACTTACTGATTAGAAATAAAACAGAAATTAAAAAATACTTGTTTATTAATTCATTAAAGGGCCCGGCTAGATAGCTCAGTGGATAAAGAGCTCGCCGGTGTACCACATGGGAGGCCCCGGGTTCGGTTCCCGGGGACCTCTCCGAGCGAGCAGACGGCCTTGAGAAAGGCAAGCCGCCGTGGGCGGGGCAGAGCCGCCGTGGGCAAGGCAAAAAGCCACCACGGGCAGGGCGGAGCCCCC
>PVKH010030305.1:0-12513 GCA_004027955.1 Chaetophractus vellerosus | reverse complement strand
CGAGGACAGGATCAAGAAGCACTCTGAGCATGTTCGAACCCCAGCTCTGTGACTTAACTGCTCTGTGATCTCAGCAAGTTATTTAACCTCTCTGTGCTTATCTGTAAAAAAATAAAAATAAAAGGATACTAGTAGTATCTGATTTTCAAAGTTCTAGCAAGGATTAAATGAGTTATCTAGTGCAAAGCACTTAGAGCCTAACATACATACGGGCTCAATAAATGTTAGCTGTTTCTTGTGGTTGGGACTATTATATTATTATATAACCAGCATCTTTAGGGATCAAAGATAGGGGCCCAGATCACTATTTCCTCTAGTTGTATAGGTTGATTTTCTCCTTAATAAAAATCAGAGGAGTTACTTGCTAAATAGAATGATAACAAAGATCTCCAAATTTAGGATCAAAATTTCTTCCCTGGGATTTGGGGGCTTAGGGAGTGAACTTCTCCATTGAAGTCATGGAGTTTCAGTTCTCTTTATTGAATGTTTGAATATAACCTTTATTTTTTGTTGCTGTACAACTACCCTCAAATAGAGACTCCAGAGAAGAGAAGGGACTTCATATTTAATAGCTTGCTTCTGGAAAGCTAGAAATAGCTTTGTGGCCCTCCAAAGAAAACTAAAATGGCCGCCCCGGTCCCTCCTGTTGAAGATGAAAGCCCGGTTCTTTACAAAGAAGAATGCTTATTAAAGAGAGAGAGTTTTACTCACAAGATTTTTGGAGAATTGCATTCATTCCTTTAGAAATTTGCTAAGCTTCTCCGGTAAGGAGTTGTGTGTACTTGCCGATAAGACAAAGAACTTTCTTTGGACTTGGCTGCTTCCCATATTTTCTCAGACATAGTGTGGTTTCATGTTGTAACCATTATTTCATGTATCTTGCAGCCAATAAAAAAATCACAGAGAGATGATTTTGTCTCAGTCCTTAAGTCAGTGAAGCCTCCGTGGCAATCAGAGATGGAAGGAAACACACTCCAGGTTTAATTTTGAGTGACATTGGATGAGAACCTGGTTCTGGGCTTGTCCTGGAGTTACCCAGCTGTTCTTTCATCACGGATCCAGAGAGCCAGCCACACACTTCTCGGGCTCATCTGTGCATTCTTGATCCTGCCTCTAACATTTTATTTCTAATTCCCCTGACGGGCCTCAGTGAAAGTTCCCGGCAGAGATTGATTGCAGGGCACGACCCGAATTTGTAACTGGCCACAAAATGCTGTAAAACAAAGTTCACCGAATACCTTCCAGCTGATTGTAAGTGATTTTCGAAAATGATCTGGATATGTTTTCCTCTCTTTCCCCCCTTTTTCCACATAAAACGGAAAAGAATGACTTCTTGCCAAGCTCAGATTCTTTTAAACATTGTCTGCAAAGCACGCTACATGACAAAGTGTAGTGTGTGGAACTGGTGGTGGTGGCAGCACCTCTGTCTGGCTAGGAGATGTTTGTTTGCCAGGATGTGACTATTAGTTTTTTTTTTGTTTGTTTGTTTGTTTTTTTTTAAAGATTTATTTATTTTATTACATATCTCCCCTTCCCCCTGCTGCGGCGACGCGCCGAGAGTGGTCACTGCGCAGGTGCGGCTTTCCCCGCTTGTGGGCAGTCTCTGCATCCCTTCACGGTCGGCGCTTGCTTCAGTTCGCGGGTGGCTGGCTGTGCTCCATCCGTGGGTGACCTGCCCTGCCCGTGGCGGCTCTTGCCCTGCCCACGGCGGCTCCGGCCCGCCCATGGCAGCTTGCCATTCTCAAGGCGGTCTGCCCGCTAGGAGAGGTCCCCGGGAACCGAACCCGGGGCCTCCCATGTGGTATGCCGGTGCCCTATCCACTGGGCTATCTAGCCGGCCCCTGACTATTAGTTTTAAATGAGGGCAGGCAGCAGGTATGGTGGCAAAGGAGGCCAAAGACCTGAGTTCTAGAAACCCCTGGAAAATTTCTTAATCTTCCTCATGGGCATTTTCCTCATTTGTAAAATTCGGAAGAGTTAGATTAAACCAATATTCATCAGGCGATGTCTGGGGCAACCCAGGAATTCGTTCCTGAAAATGGTATAAGAATTTACTTGATTTTAAGCTTTTGCCCATACGTCTCTCTTAGACTTTCAAAACCTTCTACAAACAAACAAGCATCAAAAATAGTAACGAAAAATTAAGACGTGTGCTCTTGAAAAAAGAATTTGCTTTACTACGGTGTTCTGAATCCATGTAATGTAGTCGTATTTACTGTCACTGCAATATTTCCTAGTTCATACCACAGAGTAGAATACATCGGGATGCATTTGCTCTGGGATTCAGGCACATCTGGGCCTGCTGGGAGGCTGGCAGGGCAATTCCCACCCAGAATCCATTTCCATGAGGAATTGAGGAGGTGCCTGGTTAAGAGCTTATCCTAAGAAAGAGATTGAGAGAACCACATGTTAAGCCCAGTGGGCCAGTGCTGGGGGTGAGAAGGAATCCTCTCACTCAGATGGTCTTTCCATTCTATTCCAGGCAGCTCTGCAGAAGCAAACACAGAGAGGGCACTGGACACCAGGGCATCGGCAGCCTTGGTGATAACAGCTTAGCAGCCTCGGGAGAATGGAGCATTGGTGTCATTGGTGTTACCCTTGACATCAGCAGTTTTGACATCTGGCAGTCTTCGGTGGGCTGGGGCTTTGATGCTGATACCCTTAAGTCAGACACCATCTGGATTTATGATCCCATCAAAGGCTGTGAGCATCGCAAGTCTCACTGAGGATGTCTACAGGACGCAGCAGCAATGTTGTCTTCAAAGGGCAGCAGCAGCAGGGCCGCGGGAGAGCTAAGTGAGATGACCCGTTGGGATGTGGCCTGGGCGGGGAACACAGAGAAGGTGGCCACTACATCTTATAGGCAAGAGGGAGCCATTGAGTGCTTTTGAAAGAAGATCTCTTCATCAGCATTGGACTTTAGGACAATGCTGTGGCTTTGTATAGGATGAATTGAATGGGGGAGCATGGAGGGCTGGAGGCAGTGAGTGCATTACTGTTCACTTCAGAGACTCCTACTGGAAGCCTGAGCATGGCTGGGGTTTAGAGACGTCATAACAGAACTTGACTGGACACCGCGTCCAGTTGAAGAGATGTCTTATCTAATCCTCAAAGGGCATCTACACCACATCCAGCTGAAGGGCTGTCTTATCTAATCCACAGAGGGCATCTGTACGCCGAGTAAGTCATGGAACTCAGGCTCTAGTGAGATTAAGCAAGAACCAACTGGACAGTTACCAAGGAACCAAGCAAACAATTGCTATAAATCCAGGCCATCTTGCCAGAGGAAATTCAGGTGTAATTCCAGTGACCTAAATGCAAGCCTTTGGGGCTTCTTTAGTTAAGAAGGAATAAGAGATGGGGCAGAAATGGCCTGTTATCAATGGGCAGTAGAGTGGCCTGGCCTCCTGGGAAATCACTGGTGCTGCTTTATAAGAGGTGCCAGAACCAGTATAGGAAGCAGGGCTCTAGCTCCTGTGCCAGCATTGCCTCGTGCCTTGTGTCAATGGGGTCCCACCATCCAGTGGAAAGAATCAGAGGTTAAACTTTGCTCAATCTGCTTTACCTGTAGCAAACTGAGGTCCAAGTCAATGCAGCTAGTTGTGGCAGAGTGAGGGCAAGGGCACAGGGGTCCTGGTTTCCTGCCTGCCCAGGGCTTTTTCTACTAAACCATGGGATTCTACTTTACATTCATAGAACTTCGTTTTCATTATTCTGACTACTAAAAAAATCCTTGTCCCCCTATTATAAGAATTTAGCCCAGTGAACCTAACTTCAGACTTCTGATATTCACAACTATGAGATAATAAATTAGGGCTGCTGTAATTTGTTACAGCAGCAATGGAAAACTAATACATTCATCACCCCAAGATCACCACTGAAATATATCTGTGTGCAATTCCTTTCAGCTCTTTATTTATAACCAAATGAATCACCATTTGAATCATATATTACCCTTTGTAATCTGCTTTTTCTCTGTCAACAATCTCCACCTTTCCATTTTAGTAAATACTCATCTCTTCTGAAAGCTACACCATTTTTAAATTTCCCCAATCAGCCCCATGATTTCCTTTCAGCTCTTGTCTAAGACACTATTTAAACCAGTTTTGCAATTATGTTTGGTTGTTATCATGCTAAAATCTCTTTTAATTGAACCCATCCATTTTTGTGCCACTGACTTGTAGGAGAGATCAGGCCAGATGTCCTGCACAATGTCCCATCTTCTAGATTTGTCTGATCGCTTCCTTGTGGTGATGTTTAGCTTGTTCCTCTATCCCCAGTATTTCTTATAAAGTGGATATTATATTGATTACACATTTTGAGACAAAATACAATATAAATGGTGCTATGTACTTCATGTTGCATCACATAATTTCTAGTTGATCTAATTACTGGACCATTAGATTTTCTAAGGACTCCTTTTAGGACTAGAATACCAGGGGCTCTGTGGTGTCCAGAGGCATCAGGAGGACGAGTGATTCACTCTGATTCTGTGGGACCCAATTGTTATCAAGGAATCTAACTTTCTAGAAGCCACTTAAATTCAAGGCAACTCGTTTGCCAGCCTAATGGAGCAGACACAACTCAACTCAAAGAAAGGGAAACAACAGGAAACACAAACTTGCAGACCACATTCAGACTCATAAATTACTGGGAATGAGCTTGAAGAAAACAAGCAGGTTCAATTTAAGCAGACCTTTCCCAACTAGGTGTACCAACAGCTAACTGTTTAGACATCATTAAAATACATTGCACCCAATATGTTTGCTCACAGTCATCTAGATGACTTGGGCAGGCCATTCATCAGCTTGTCAATTTAAATGGATTTCTATATATAAGTGACTCTGATGTGCAGGGAACTTTTTAGGAGAAACTTGTAATACCAGCATATTAGAAAAATGCAAATTATCCAATGCCCTGGCTGAGGGGACTACCTCTACCTGAATCAAATGAGGATTAACATTTTCCAGCTAAACTATTTTAAGCTACTACTACTACTACTACTAATAAAAGCATCATAAAGGGTTTATAGGAAACATTTCTTTAGGTGAAGATTCTGAAATCAGCATGAATTCCTCGGCCCATGGTTGAGCTATTGCATTCTGCATGCATGTGTGTGTTTTCCATGCATCCAATCCAAGGGTTTCTCTCACATAATTAGAGATATTGATGACATCACAGAAACAGAGCCAATCTTTTGGTTCATATCACTTTCAGGAGATTATATACTCTAACTTGAGCTTTCCAAAGTCTGTCCAAATCCGGGGTGTTCTCAGCAGGAATATAATATTTCAAGGGCTCATTGTAATGCGTAATGAGAAACTTTTTGTGTGTGGTATGCTGCAGTTCTCCATCTCCCTCGGCCCTATAGCCTAAAATTTAGATGGGTCCTCTGGAGAAACTTGTAGCACACAAAAAGCACACTTTTGTCAGAAACCAAAAAATGATAATGATATCTATTTTACCATTTGGGGAAAGAAACAGGAAGGGGAAGCTTGGGAAATTAAAGAGATGAGCAAAATGAAGCTAACTATAGAGTGCTGGATCAATGAACAAAAAACCATCCTTTTAAAAAGACGTGGAAAGACTACATATTCTTCCGATCACTGCCTTGCTCTTTAGCATGACTTAAAGATGGGGGCAAATGTATGAAAGGACATCACTTGCTTAATGAGAATACCAGATGCCCACATTTAGGAAATGTTAAGAAAGCTAAACCCTTGTAAAATTTTATATATTATCCCTTTCACCAAAATATGAAAAACAGATTAGAAGGGGGAAGGAAAAGTTCTTCTATAAATAAATTTGAAGAAACACTGGACCAAATGGAGACACTTGTTTAAATACAATGTCCAAGGAAGAAAAATCATCAAATAAACACAAATCCCCACTTTCGACTGAGTAGCTTAAACATTTTGTGCTGCTAGGCTCTAAAGCAGAATTGTCTTCCACTCTGCCCTTGGGAAAAGGCTTGCTGACCTCAGTCTCCTTTGGCAATCACATTTGTTAAGAATAATAAATAAGAGGAGCCATGCATCTGGAGCCTCCTTGAGAATACGTGTAGACATTATAAAGACATTTTTTCATCAAGTGTCTATTGAAATCTGTGGGATTATGTTTGGCCTAGATCTTTGAATTACTTGTTGCTTTCCTTCGTCTGTTTTTTCCCCTCCTTCTTTCACTGCATCAGGGATCCTTGCTGCCCTCAAATCGCATGCCGTTTGCCATTTGCAGTTTTGTCATTGAACTGTGTGACACAAACACCACAGTAGGCTAGAGACCCCCGTCGGAGGCCGTGCTGAAAACCTGAGACTGTGGAGCACATTCCTGCTGTGCCCAGCAACAAGGAATCTAACAGCAGAAATGGGGAAAACACATTTAACTCATACCTGATTTTTTTTTTAAATTACTGCTCACTGTTCTGGGGTGGGAGGGTGGGGGACAGACAAAACAACAACAGAGACATGCTGTTTCCCTTGGAATCCATGGAGTTCTTCCTAAGAACCACCAGAGTATTTGAACCTGAAACATTGGGTAGGGAAGGTCAAAGGGTGGGGTGAAGGGAGAAGCCCAGGTCTGAGCATCTAGTATTTTGGACTTAGTCACTTACAAGTTGTATTATCTTGGGCACCATTTGAACTCTCAGAGCTTGTCTCCTCATCAACAGATGGAATGGTGAGCCTATCCTTTTAAACCAGTCTTGGCATGGAGGGCTGCCTGGGGCCTGAGGAATCTCCCAGAAGTCCCTGCTCCACACCTTGGTTTGTTCCTCACTGACGTCTAAGTTGATCCCATCTACACTCAAGTTGGAACTCTTGGTTTTGTGACCTCAGCCTTGGTTCTGCCTGGGCCCTTCAGAAAGATGTTTACTTAGACTTTCTTGGGTATCTGACCTTGGCCCTTGGCTTTAGCCTTCAACCCAGGTTTGGCTCCTGCCTTGACTCTCAACTTCTGCAACTACATCTAGTTGGAACTCTCCACACAGCAGGTATTAGCAACCCAGGATTCCCCCCTATCCCTCAACTCCCACCCCTACTCTGCTACCTGGCAAATTCTAGCCTAGTAGCTAGAAATTCTAGCCCCATGCCTTAAGGATATTAGTTATCATTTACTGGGTCCTTGTCAAGTGGCTTATGCGTATTACCTCATTTAATTTCATAAATCTCCATGAGACAGATATTATGATCTCCATTTAAGAGGTAAGGAAACTGTTGCATAGAGACATTAACTGACCTTCCCAAGGTTACAGAGCTCTCAAGGGGCAGAGGGTCCAGGGATCAGGGGCTTGATGGACTGAATGCTCTCTGTCACAACCACCTATCCCTGCTGCTGTAGCACAAAAACAACCATTGACAATATGCAGACAAATGAGCAGGGCTGTGTTCCAATGAAACTTGATTTATCAACACTGAAATCTGAACCTCATTCAATTTTCACACGTCACAAAATATTATCATTCTTTTGAAAAATTTTTAAATCATTTAAAAATGTATAAAACATTCTTAGCTGGCAGGTCGCACAAAAACAGGTAGTGGGCCATAGTTTCCTGACCCCTGACCCAGGCAATCTTTCTAGAGCTTGACCCCTTCACCATCACAGTATACTGCTTCTCAGTGATACCATTTCACCCCTTTCACAGATGAGGAGGCTGAGGTTGTGTAGAGCTAGAAAGGAGGGGGTGATCCAACCCAGGCACCCTAAGTCCAGTGCCTGGACTTTGCCTCTAAGTCATGGGAAGGGGATGAGACGAGTTGGACTTTCTCTACCTGTTTCATGGGATAAACATGAAGATCAAGTGAGATCATGTACCTGGCACACAGCACACGCACACTATATGGTTTTTTAATGTCTGAAAGCTCTTAAAAACCATATGATATAAGGTAGGGAGATTAGGCTAGCTTGAAAAAACAAATCCCCTAGTGGAAAGTGTATTTACTTTCTAATTCATTTTGCCAAGTATACAGGGGTCTGGGAGTTACGAGATGATGGGAGAGAACAGGAGGGCTGGCGGGGAAAGACCCACGTGCCCAGCAATGCTTAGAGGCCCAGGGTTAACTGCTACCCCAAACGGGGTGCAGCTGCTTGGAGCAGAGCCCCATCGTGGGGCACAAGGGGAGTCTGCACTGAGGCCGTGCCCTGCACGCTGGGGCGTTTCCAGGCTGAGGGAAACTCAGTGTGCAGACTCCACTTGGGTTCAGTGGAAGGGGATGGGGGAGGCTGGTGGAAGTGAGACCGGGAGGAAGGGAGGCCAGCTCGAGGGCGGTCTTCGACTAAAGTGCTGGACTTGAGCCACGAGGACCTGGCTCCTCCAACCAGAATATTCTGAGGTAAGTAAGGAAGTACACAGAACCCTAAGATAAAGATGACCCTGGGGCAGTTTTCTGGGGACATTTATTTTATTCAAAGATTTTGAGAAAAAAATCATTTCTAAATTAAAACAAACAAGGATATATGGAGTATAATGTGAAATTTCATATTAAAATTTTAGATAAAGCATGAGAGGGCCAAGAAATTGCGGCCACCGCTTTGGGCCCCACCCCACTCCTCCGTACTTTCCCTGCTGTAAGGGACGAGATGGCAAGTGGCAACGGGGAGAGCTGCCGTTGTTCGGCAAGTACAGCGGCACAATTGGATCTCCTTTTCTGGAATGAGAATGCTGGTGAAGGCTGAAAGGGGAGACTGGGAGGAAGGTATCAGGTAACCAGGGGTCGCTAGGGAGGAGCAGGCAGGACAGAGTAGCCCAATATGCAGGGAGTGTGCATTCCTGTGCCACCGAGAAGCAGTGGCGAGAGGAAGGAGCTCGTGCTTTGCAGTCGAAAGACCAAGATGTGAAGCCCTGATTTTGACCAGCTGTGTGACCTTGGGCAAAGCACTGGGACTCTCTGAGTTTCACTTTTCTCATCTTCCAAATGAGGAAAACTATACCTGAGCTCCCTACTTCCAAGGGTCACTTTGGGTGGCCTGAGATGACTTTTACGAAACATCTTTGCAAAGGGTTTGAACATCACTGGTGGGTTTCCAGGGAACAAAAGGCCAGAGCTCTTTCTACTTGGTGACCTCTCCAAGAAAAGGCAATTTTCCCCTGCTTCTTTCAGCCGTTGTAACTGCGGATCAATTGCAACTGGGTGAAACAACACAAAAAAGTAGTCATACATGATCAGCAAAATGGTCCAAATGATGTCATCCATCAAGATGGACATCGCAATTTGCCAACTATTTTCTCATAAATCAAACTGTGGTCCCTCAAGGAAGAGGAGCAGGGCTTGGGGAGCCAGCATGGCAGCGGCTATCGGCAGACCAGACGCAGGGAAGCGCTCCCTTAAGGATACAGTAATTATTTTCACTGGATGGGAAATAAAGAGGGGCACAATGGGAGGGAGAGCTGCAGAGTGTCTGCCGCACTTCATTACTGCTCCCCAGGCAAGGGACACAACATATGCTTTTCATTGGGAAGCCAATAATTCTGAATCGTGGGACAGGTGAAAACTTAAATGACATTTGCAAACCTTGATTTATTTCTCTGCTTAACTCCGGAACATGCTTTAGACTCGGCTCTATAAGTTTTCATAGATTAGTGGTCAATGTCAAGTATTTTCAATGACATATTCAAGCATTTCCTGTCCCTATCAGTTAATTAAATATTTTCAGTACTAATCTCTTCTTATTGAAAACGGTTTCCCTTCTTTTGGTTATGGGTTTGGAAAACAACGATATGAAGTATGTGCTTTATTGAAAACAAAATAACAAAAATAAAAAAGAATACTTTTCCCCCCGCGTGCTATTCTACTTGCTGGAAATCTCATTAAAAGTTATTTATGAGCTGTTAGGGATCCCATAAGGATTACACCTAATTCAGTCTGTAAAGCTTTTGAGTTTCTTTTACATGGAGGACCTCCCTCCCCATCATTCTACTTTCGTTTGCACCCAAATAAATACTGGAGATTAGCTTCTTGGCAGAAGAGGGTCCCTCACCTCACCAACACCACTCACGGTTCCTGGGCAAACTTTGTCTCTTTCTCCCCTTTCCATTAGACTCACCTTAATAGGACCAGGCTCATCAAACTCAGGTCAAAACTATGGAAATTAATAAACGATTGCTTTTGTTGTTATTCTTGTTACAGTGAAGATGACTGAGCTGTAGCTACCATTGACGTCCCTGGGTTCATCAGATCTTTAACCTATGAACATAGAGGTTAGTCCTCGCTAACAATTCCATATTTCTGCTACCCCTCTTTTGGGCCCTTCCTCTCTCAATTCCCTCAGAAATAAGAAAACCGAATTTTATCAGAATGAGTAATTTTGTAGTCCCTTTATAAAGCCTAGATGCCCATTGATTTGCTGTTTCTCAGAACTTGTTCACAGGCATCGTGTCCCAATCCAAAGACTGACCCGCCGATTTTGGCATCCTTTGTCCTTGGGATAATAAAATATCCCAAATAAAGATGCATTGAATTTCTAAGGACTCTTCTTCATGTTCATATTTCTAATAGACAAGGAAGAATGCAGTCACTCAAGTTGCCTGCACAAGCAAAATTAAATTTTAAATTGAATGTTGACAATTTAAATTTAGCAGTCAAGATATCAGATGCTCAATGTGCCCACGTACAGGTTCGCACTGTCGGGTTCACCAGTGTTCCTGCTATCTTTTCTACCCCGAGTCTGGGCTGGTGGCTCGCTCATTTCTGCCCGAGTGTAGCAGACTCTTCATATACCAGCTCATCTGTCCAGTAGAAACGCTTGGCACCAATGATACCATGTCTGTGCTGAACCTGCCAGCCAGAGCGAAGCCTGGGATATCATTCTGACACCATGGGAATAGCCAACAGCGGTGTTTTCAGAGCCTATAAAATCTTTCCCTCTTGGATCTCAAAGCCCTTACAACTATGCCAGACTGAAACCTCAGCCTATGGTTCTCTTTTTGGGCAAGAGTTGATCCTACCAAAAGTAGACAAAAAAGTAAGACTCCGTGTTGGCATAAAAACAAAGGCTGCATATTTTAGAGAGTACATTTTTCCCTAACCTCAACCGTTGGAGAATTTTAACATTCTATGTTATAAAGATTTCTCAATGAGGCCAGTTTAATTTTTTAAGAGCCATTTAAATATCTAAATAACATTCTAAGCCTCCAAACAAGAAATGCCTCTTAGGCTAGAGCAGAGAAAACCACATGGGTTTGTTTTTAGGTCTGTCCAGTTGCAGTAGTTCCCTAACCCTGGCTGCCACCTTGAAAAAATGATGCCCACGTCCCACTGACCCCATCTTCTCCCAAGCATCATTGTTTGTTTTTGTTTTATTGTGTCTGTAGGATTCCCAGGAAATTCCAGTATGGCAGCAGGCTTGAGAACCACTGGTCTAGAACAATCTGGATTTGATGACAGAGACAGGCTTGGGTGTGGCTATTGTAAGAGCATTGCAGAATTCTCAGCACTCTTTCCTGCTATAATAGAAGCACAATGAGCCTGCAGGGACTCTGTCTTAGTCTCAGAGGACTCCAAACCCAGCCCTAGAGGTGTTACTCACTGATACCTAGTGATTCAGTTCAATACAATTTCAAGCCCCAGAGGAGATGAAGCTTCTTGAGGCCAGGCCTCAGCCCTGGATGTGTGCACGGTTGATAAGGAGTGGCCAAGGCCTCCAATGAGCTCTAAAACGCTGCAAAGCAGGAGCTGTGGGAACACAGGGCAAATATCTGATTCTTCTGGGCCTCCTGGTGAAGGCTTCTAGGAGGTGGTGGCATTTGAACTGAACTTTAGAGGAAGGAAAGCTATTCCAAGGTGAGGAGGTATCTCAGTAGCGAGTCAGGGAGTCTGATAGAAGACCAGAAGGAAAAGCCTTTGCCCTGGAGTCAACACACACTTTGTGTGAATATTGTAACCCAAAGCCGTGTGTGTGTGTGTGTGTGTGTGTGCACGCACGCGTGCATATGTGTATGTGCCTCTCATAGATTTCCTGCATTCTGGAACTTGCCTGATTGACCCAGCTTCTCTGGACAGATCCAAATTTGCTGCTCCTAGCACTGTCCTAAGTTACTCCATCCAGGGGTGCAGGAATGTGTCTGTGTGTGTGTGAATTTGTTGCCTTACCTTTACTCACTTCTAGGGGCCGTTCCTTGTGTGTTTTGTGTGTCTGTTTGGAGGGGACAGTTAGGCAGAATTGGCGATAATGTGACTCATAGAGAACTTTCATTGAGCGCATGCTCTCAGCGAAGCACTGTGCTAAATCCAGTCTAACCTCAGAGCCAGTGGACCTTTGGGCTGCTCTTACTCTCACTTACAGATGAGAAAAACTGAGCTCCAAAAGCTGAGTCAGACCCACACGGCTGGATTCCACGTGTTTACCCTCGCGGCACCGCCTGCTACTTTATATGGGGGCTATTCCTGGGAAAGGGTAGAGATGAGGAGGCGAAGATTTTGAAGCAAAGACACATCTTTGCTTGCCTGGTCCAGAGGCCCTAGAGGCTGTGGGGGCTGTGGCGACCCCGGAGTTTCCGCCTGTGTGTGCTTGCCAGGTTGC
>PVKH010030304.1:0-12512 GCA_004027955.1 Chaetophractus vellerosus | reverse complement strand
GCTTTTTGCCCTGCCCACGGCGGCTCCGGCCCGCCCATGGCGGCTTGCCATTCTCAAGGCGGTCTGCCCGCTAGGAGAGGTCCCCGGGAACCGAACCCAGGGCCTCCCATGTGGTTTCCCAGCGAGCTCTTTATCCACTGAGCTATCTAGCCGGGCCCTATTTTTAAATTTCTTATGTGCACCTCCTTGGACTGCCAGGAGACGGTGCTCTTTGGCAGCTCTCAATTCAATGCCTGTTTGGAGTGTATTTGTTGTAACACAGGCTGGATCAATGTGATAGAGCTTCCTGTCTGGAGGCTAGGAGCCTTGTAATTCAAACTTTCTCTGAGACAGTTCTCCAGCCTTCTCTGGCAATCTCCTCCCTTTTCCCAGCTAGGAAATATTTCCACTCCCCGCTGAGTCCTCAACAATTAGTCCCTGTTAGTAGAGAAGGAGATTTGGAGGGTTGTATATCTTTAGCCCCTTGCAGGCTCGGAGGCAAACAATGGCGCAGTCCCACCTGGCCTGGAAGGGCTCCGGGGACACAGCAGACCATATGATTCTGTCGTCACGATTTCCCTCTTTTGTCCCTCTCTCCTCTGGGTGGTGTGCAGCCTTCACCTGCTCTAAGCCCTAGAAGATCATTTTTGGGGCTTTTGCAGCCTGTCCTGTAGCTATTTTTTCTGGAGAAGAGATTCCCGTGTCTTACTAGTCCACCATCTTCCCGTAGGTATCATAATTTAATCCTGATTTAAAATTCAATGCACAATCATTGTAAAAAATTAGAATATACCACAAGCTAAAGATAAAAGTAAGCCAGTCACAGATAGCACCACAATGAAGATTTTCCTGTATGAGTGGCTGGTATATCCAGTTTGCCTCTTCACCTTTGCCCTTTCTTACCTAGAACACAGTTCTAAGGGCTGGAGGTGCAGCAGGCATCTAGTGATCTTGACGTGACAAATGGGAGGGAAAAGGCCAGCATAGTAATGATGGTGGAGTGGAAAGAGAAACATCCTAGGTCTTGGATGACATTGTCGAACCGTTGCCAGCTCTGAACTATCTGCCTGTAGTATCCATATTGTTCTTGTAAGACTTCTTGTTGGGTGAGCCATATAAACACTTTATTTATTTAAGCATCTGTTAGTTGAGTTGAATTTTCTGCTACTTGTAGATGAAGGCATTCCTGACTGACACCAAATCTCATGTTAGTATTTCCCAAAAGATTAGTTAATATAATCTAAAGCTTCTTTAAAAATAAAATAAATAAATAAATAAAAAAGATTAGTTAATTCTTCCCAAACAATTTATCAAATAATCCGTATTTTCCCCTGATTCCAAGTGCATCTTCCTCATGTACTAATTCCTATACATATGTGGGCCTGTTCCAGACCATTCTTTTCCCTTCATATTTCTGTTTAATCCTATGCTGCCACTATAAACTTAATTGCCATTACACTGATATCTTCTCCGTTTTATCTCTCAGCCCTTAGCTCTGTTGTTAAATTTTATTTGTGTTTTGTTGTCAAATTATGTTTTTTATTTTTATGCAGTTCTTCTTTCAAGAATTGTAACTATGCATTCTGTTTGTAACTAAAATTGCTAAAATTATTTGGATTTCATTCTCTGTTAGAATAGGTTCAATACTCACCTATTATCTACCCCTGTGATTTACCCATTGTGTACTATTTTGAAAACTTTTCTTGAAGTCTTATTTTTTTTTTAAGATTTATTTTTTATTTTCTGCTTTTTGTCTCCATCCCCCCCCACCCCCTGCTGCGGTGACGCACTGAGTCAGCTTCACCGGTCTTGCCCACTGGCGGGTGGCTTGCCCTGCTTGCGGGTGACTCTGCCCTGCCTGTGGGTGGCTCCACTCTGTTCGCAGGCAGCTCTGCTCTGCCTGTGGTGGCTTTGCCCTGCCCACGGTGGCTCTGCCCCACCCACGGCAGCTTTTGCCTTCTCAAGTGGTCCACCCGCCCGGAGAGGACCCGGGGACTGAACCCAGGGCCTCCCATGTGTTTAACTGGCTCCCTATCTACTGGGCTATACAGCCAGCCCCTCTTATTTTTTTTTTTTAAAGATTTATTTTATTTATTTATCCTCCCCCCCGCCCCCTGCTTGTGCTCACTGTCTGCTGTCTGTGTCCATTCACTGCATGTTCTTCTGTGGCTGCTTGTCTTCTCTTTAGGAGGCACCAGGAACAGATTCTGGGACCTTCTGATGTGGGAGAAAGGCGCTCAATTGCTTGAGCCACCTTAGCTACCTTGTTTGTTGTGCCTCTCACTGTCTCTCCTCTGTGTCTCTTTTTTATTGCGTCATCTTGTTGCGTTAGCTCTCCATGCAGGCCAACTCTTTGCACGGGCCAACTTGCTTTCACCAGGAGGCCCTGGGAATCTAATCCAGGACCCTCCATATGGTAGATGTGAGACCAATCACTTGAGCCACATCTGTGAAGTCTTATTTTTTAAAGTAGACTTTTCTGGAATGGTATATGGGTGATATTTTCCTGAGTTCTTGGATATATTGAAATTTTTCTGTTTCCTCTATAACCTACAATATAGAATTATTGGGTCATACATTTTTTTCCCTTAAAAGTTCTTAAGATGTTCCATTTTCTTCTGGTGTTGTGTTTAACACTGTTGAGGAGGTGTCTTTTGTCAACTTTATTTTTTTATGGTTTTGCTGTTGGGGAGGTGACATGTGTCTTCTTTTTCTCCCTGTATGTTGGTAGAATAGTTTTTACCTTTGAAGTTTAAGAGCTTTAATAGCAGAAATCTTGGTATGTTTATGAATATGCCTAGAACACTATTATTTCTTCCAATGGATGAATCCCTGTCTTCCTCCATTTCAGGAAAGTTTTTCTCCATTTAATTTTAGAAATCATTGTGTTCCCTTTTATTTTGTTCTCTTATTCAGGCACACCACACATTATTGTATGCTCTTTTTCATGTTCTCCATATTTATTATTCTTGCTCTAATCA
Source organism: Chaetophractus vellerosus (assembly GCA_004027955.1). Lineage (NCBI taxonomy): Eukaryota > Metazoa > Chordata > Mammalia > Cingulata > Chlamyphoridae > Chaetophractus > Chaetophractus vellerosus. The sequence continues at coordinate 9,552 of PVKH010030304.1, read as the reverse complement.
TCTTTATTTTTTGCCATTTTTCTCCTTTTATGTGTATAATTTCAAGCTTTTATTTGACATTCTGTTGTATTTATTTATTTATTTTTAGTAATTAGTATTTTTTATTTTTATAGAAGCTTTAGATTAGATAAATATTACATAAAAAATGTAAGGGATTCCAATATGCCCCACTCCCTCTTCTTCTCATACTTTCCCACATTAGCAACAGCCTTCATTAGTGTGGTACATTTGTTACAGTTGATGAACCCATATTGAAGCATTGCTACTAACCATGGACTGCAGTTTACATTATAGTTTACACTTTGTCCAGCACAATTTTGTACATTTTGACAAAATATACAATGGTCTGTATCTGTCACTGCAATGTCATTTAGGACTAATTCAATGTCCCCAAAATGCCTACATATTATACCTATTTTTCCATCTTCCATCCCTCAGAACCTCTGGTGGCTGTTACCTTTACATCAATAGTAAGAGTTCCTCCATTGCTAGAATAATAATAAGTTTATAATAGAATAATAACAATTCGACTTTAGTACATTGTTCATTCCCTAATCTTGAGGATTTTGGGATGGTGATGCCCACTCTGCTTCTAATTGAGAGCCCATGGGGCAGATGGATGGTGCTCTCTTGATTGCAACTGTAAACACTCTTTGTTCCTTGTATTTATTTTTATTTTTCCTTTTTAAAATCAGCAATGTTATTATTTTGCTCCTTGATTTATTAATTCTTCTCTACCAATTCCCTTTTCACCTTATTGTTTCATTTTACCATCTCATGGTTTATCCAATATTGATTTTAGGTAGTTTTCTTAAAACGATGAAGTAGTTTTATGTTTAATAGTGTGTAGTAGCTTGAATTATGTACCCCAGTTTAGACATGTTCTTAACCTGATGGTGATATTCCTGTGAGAGTGAACCCATTGTAGATAGGACCTTCTTGAAAATGTTATTTTTACTTAAGGTTTGGCCCACCTGAATGAGAGTGGGCTTTAATCTGGATAACTAGCAGCCTTAAAGAGAGAGCCGGGAAGTCACAGAAGCAGGAAGTGAGCAGGAACCAGAAGAGAAAGGAGAGGACATTGCCATGTGGCAGAAAGCAGGGATTCAAGCCAAGGATCCCCAAGGATTGCCATTAGCCAGCACTGGAATGCTACAGATTTCAGGGAGAAAGCTAGCCTTGCTGATATATTGATTTTGGACATCTTCTAATCTCCATACTGTCATCCAATAAATTCCTCTTGTTTAAGCTAACCAATTGTGTTATATTTGTGATAACAGCTCTGGCAAATTAACACATAGGCCAATATTCTGAAGACTTCTCTTCATTTATCTTTTTCATGTGACAGTAATTTTCTTATTTATATCTTATTGCTTTTTCTGTAGACTTTTTGCATAGGTCCAGTGCTGATTTTTTATTTACTTATTTTTTAACATACACGTCTTGCTTACAAATCTTTTGTTTTATTACCTCTGGGCTTGCTATTTTGCCCAGTGTTAAATATAGGTGGAATCTTTTGTATTCTCTCCCTGTTTACTTGGGCATTATTTGGATCCAACATTAGTGCCTGTGTTTAACAATTGGATATTTATGGTAGACTGTCCCTATTTAACTCCTTGACTTCCTCAAGGGAGCAGAGAGAAGTTGACAGCCACAGCAAGTGTTATACCTGTGGCTTCTCTTTAAATTTAATTAACTTTCTGAGCCTGGGTCAGGTCCACTGGCTTAGGGTTGCCTTTTGGATTATGGCTAATTATACCATTTCAGTAAGAATTTGGGTTACAGTTGATTGTTAGAAACAGGTGAACATTTAATGTCATTAAAGCATATTTTTCTTTATATAGTTACCTCTTGTATCTGCAAAATAGTCATGTTTTCATATCTTTCCTTCCCCAGTCAAAAAGCTCCCACAATATACCAGTGTGAACAACGGTGTATGATCGAATAATGGTATGTCAGCCTTTCAAGCTTAGGTTATGAAATACTGAAACTTTTTTGGTCTCTTTTCTCTCAACATTTACTCTGGGGTAGCCAGCTGCCATCTTAACAGTACATTCAGGCACATACTATAGAGAGACCCATTTGCCAAGGAATGTAGGCCTTCAGCCCATAGCCAGAGAGGAACGAAGGCCTGCCAAAAGCCACATGAGTGAGCTTGGAAGCAGATTCTCCAGCTCCAGTTGAACATTAAGATGACTGTTGTCCTCACTGACAGCTTGACTACAATGTCTTGACAGGCTTGCTCCAGAACCATCCAGTTAAGCTACTCTCAGATACTGAACCTTAGAAACTGTGTGAAATAATACATGTTGCTCTAAATTAGTAATTTCGGATTAATTTGTTATGCAACAGTAGATAACTAATACACTCAGCCAGCAACTCTGCTCATCTTGGTTGCTTACTTTGTGACCCATATCCTAATTCCTGAGAGGTCTGAGCCTCCTGGTGACTATGTCTTTTGCAGGCTGTGGCAGCTACATTGTTCATTTGTCACTAAAATTGGGCAAAGGATTATCATGACATTCAAGTGGATCACTTACATACCAAACATGTTCTTCCCTGTCTCCATTATATAATAGCAGCCTTACTTCTCCTGGTGATCAGCGTTAATTACCCCTTTCAGAATAGTGATACCTCTCTTGTTTGCTAGTCTCTTGGCATAAGAAGCTCAAAGTGACTGGGTGGCAGCTATAGTTTAAAATTTAATGGGACTTTTGCCCTGTCCCTTGGTATAAGTGTTCCCCTTGAGATGCCAAGAAAGCCAAATTCATAGAGCCCAGAAGTGCAGATAAATGAAGCACAAATGATAAACAGAATACTCCTACTTCAACCCTTTGGTGTCCAGATCTATGGAGAACACACCATGATATAATGACAATTAAGATGTGTAATGTAACCTGAAGCATGGTATTTCATTCTTGCAAGGTCCCTAACATCATTTGTGAAATTCTTGATACCCTTTCACAATTTAGCTCAAATATCATCTCTTCCATGACCCTTTTGCTGAACTTTTAGTTGGATATGATGTCTCCCTTTAAAATAATCTTTCAGTTAAATATTTTTCCTTGTCTCATGATGCTGATATTTTCACATGTCTTATACTATTAAAGTCCTTCTTGTCCCCTCTATTTTGTAAGCTCCCTGGGGGCAGGGGTTGACCATTATATTGCCATAGTTTTTCTGCATGGTCAGTGTTTTAGTTTGCTAAAGGCTGAGTGATGGTTATGGCAATGTGTCCATTAAGCCAGGTAATGGTGCTCAGTTGTTTGGTCAAGCAAGCACTGGACTAACTGTAATACAAGGACATTTCATGAACTTTAATCATCAGTAAGTTGATTGCATAAGTGGCTGGTTACATCTACAAGCAACCAAGGAGATTGCCATCAGTAGTGTGCGACATCCCATCCAGCCCGTTGAAGGCCTTAAAAGAGGAAGTGATTTCAGCATTCAGAGAGAGAATCCCCATCTCTACTTCAGATAGCCAGCATCTTCTGGGGGAGTTCAATGAGGACCTTCATCTGGGTCCCTGGCTTGCAGCCTGCCTATGGGATTTGGACTTTTGCATCTCTATGGTCATGTGAGACAATTTTATAAAATCTCATACTATTTACAGATATCTCCTGTTGGTCTGTTTCTCTAGAGAACCCTGACTAGTATAGGTTGGTACTGGGAATGGTTCTTGAGAAACAGAATCTTAAAATTGGGATTTCTGAATTGGTTTTGTTTTTATTCTGCAATTGGTTCTTTACTATAATTAGATTCAAGGGCACTAAGGACTCTGTTTCCAATAATCAATAGGCCACTGACAAGTCTATGGCATGTGTTAGTAATAGATATACAGAAAATATCACCACTGGATATGACTACTTCCATGCTTATAACAGGCAAGGATCTGGGTGAAAGTGTTTTTAACACATTAACAGAGTTTTGTGGAGTTAAAAGTTACAGTGAAGTTGGCTGGCTGTTCCTAAATATGCTGGGTATAGTAACAAAAGAAATAGGTTAGCTGAACTCTTCAAATTTGCATCTTAAGTGATAGATGAATGTTGTGAAAATTTCTATGTGTGCTCTGAAAGAAAATCTTTTGTTCATCTGCAGACTTGAGATCTCTGAAAACCTGACTCAGAGTCTCATTGTATGAATAGCAGAATTACAAAGGAAACAAACATTTCAACCTTGCAGGATGTCTGCTGTTAAAGTGAGTGTATTGATTGGAAAGAAGTGGAATTTATAAGATTGGGATAGAGACATATGGGTTGATGATGATGGCACTGGGGAGAGTGAAACCCTAAATTCTACTGAGATTTTTTCAAGATAAACCTGTAATGGTCTGTCCTGAGTAGGCCACCCAATGTCAAGCTTAACCACCCAAACTCTAGCCCACCCCAAGGAATCCTGACCTCCTCCCTGGCCTGAGGAGGAAACCATCCATGTCAAGTCTGCACTTCTCAACCTCCTCCCTGCCCTGAGGAAATCATCACCCAACCTCCACCTTTCCCTGAGTAGTCTGCCATCCAACCCCCACCTAAAGAGATTAATCCTATCTGTACTGGCAGGGGTAATTGATTCTGACTATCAAGGTGAAATAGGACTGCTCCTACACAATGGAGTTAAAGTAGAGTTTGGAACACAGGAGATCCCCTAGGGCCTCTCTTAGTACTACCTTGCCCTGTGATTAAAGTCAATGGAAAATTGCAACAACCCAATCCAGGTAGAACTAGGAATGGCCCAGAATCTTCAGGAATGATTTGGGCCACCCTACCAGGCAAAGAACCATGGCCAGCTGAGGTGCTTACTGAGGGCAAAAGGAACATGGAATGGATAGTGGAAGAAGGTAGTGATAAATATAAACTTTGTCCATGTGACCAGTTACAGAGATGAGGACTTTAATGGTCATGAATATTTCTTCCCTGTTTTGTTATGAATGTTTTTATATGTACATAAGATTAATGTATTTGTTTTTTTCCCTATCATTTCCCCTTATCATATGTCATAATTTGTATTAGTTTCATTTCATAGTATTTATGGATATCCTTTAAGAGTGAATGTTACCCAAGAACTTGCACCATATTTTGGAGGGATTTAGTGCATTTCCAGTTTTATGCAGGACAATTGAGTATTGTTAGGCTGAAAAAAATATATATGCATATGTCTGTTATCATTTTTATTTAGAGACTAAGTATGATTTAAGGTAATGTGTATGGCTGTCAAGTTGACAAGGGGTGGACTGTGATGGCTAGGCTAATGTGTCAACCAGGCCAGATAATGTTTCCCAGTTGTTTGGTCAAGCAAGCACTGGCCTAACCATTATACAAGGACATTTTATGGACTTTAATCATCAGTGAGCTGATTGCATAAATGGCTGGTTACATCTACAAGCAACTGAGGAGATTGCCTTCAGCAGTGTGTGACTTCCCATCCAATAAGTTGAAGGCCTTAAATGGGGAAGTGATTTCAGCATTCAGAGAGAGAATCCCCATCTCTACTTCAGATATCCAGCATCTTCTGAGGAATTCAATGAGGAGCTTCATCTGAATCCCTGAGTTGCAGCCTGTCTATGGGACTTGGAGTTGTGTATCTCCAGGATCACATGAGACAATTTTATAAAATCTCATACTATTTATAGATATCTCCTGTTGGTTTTATTTCCCTAGAGAAGCCCAACTAATATATGCTGCCAAGACAATATACCAGAAATCTGTTCACTTTTACAATGTTATTTTTTACCTTTCAAGCTTACAGTTCTGAAGCTGTGAAAGTATCCAAATCAAGGCATCATCAGGCAATGCCTTTCCCCCCAAAACTGGGACATGGAGGTATCTGCTTTTCCACTGAGTTTTGTTGCTTCAGCTTCTGGTTTCCTCTCTCTTGAGTTCTGTTGATTTCAGCTACCAGCTCTCATGGCTTTTACTCTCATCTTCTGTGGGTTCCTCTCAGAGCTCCTACAGTTTTCTCTCTGTTCCTGTGACCTCTGCTGATTCCAGTTTACAAAGGACTCCAATAAGAGGGTTAAGACATACCCTGGGCTACACCTTACTGAAGTAATCTAATAAAATACCCCTTAACTGAATCTAATCAAAGATTCCCACTTATAATAAGTGCATACACATAGGATTGGATCAATTTAAGAACTTAATTTTCTGAGATCCACAAAAGATTCAAACTATCACAGTTCTTAATATATTTGTAGCAGGTCTTGGCAAATCACACTGGCTAAATTTAAAGACGTATGTTGCTTTAGAGTAGGGGCAATCAATGGTTCAAATTAGGTAGAATATAAAAAAAAAATCACAAATTATGTGATGACATAGAAGAAAACACAACTTTGGTTGACATGGAGGTAGATTTAGAAGAAAACACAACTTTGGTTGACATGGAGGTAGATTGGGAAAAAAAGCCAAGGATATCTTTTTTATCATTCATCTATTTAAGATTTACTATGTATCAGGCACTTTCCTAGGCACTTCTGAGTGATGCCTACAGCATGACATTCATAATTTTAAAAAATTAGTGGTGTACTAGAGGAAGTTAAGATTTAAATAGAATTAATTGTAAATTTATAGTTAGGTTATTTTCAATGGTTTTCATAAATGGTATATCTGATTTACTTCCAACAATTACTGGGACACTAAACAACATACAATAATTTTCTCATTAAATATAGTGTGGCACTAATTGCAGAGTAGCTAAAGATTTTCTTATGTTCCCTGACTTCTATAATAATGTACAAGAAGACCATCTGTATTTAGTTTTGTTTTTGAGCCTTAGGAGCCAGAAGAGTCAGCTTCTGGATAAAAAGTGCCACAGGGAATACGCATGATGGCATTTTAATTTATTGTTATTATTCTTACGTCATATATTTTTTACTCTTTTATATGTTTAACAAGCAAAAACTGATTCTTGGAAGATTGATGATCTTTTCTAGTAAATAAGAGGAGAAAATGGTAAATTGAAATGATATATTTAGAGAATTTCTCTTCTTTTGTACCATACTCCAAAAGTATTTCATTTTAGTGATTTTCCAAGTGTGATTTTTGAAAAAAAAAAAAAAAAAAAAAAAAAAGCAAATTATGGTCTGGTGCTATTGGAAAAAGAAAGAGTAGACCAAGCAGAATTGTTGCAAGATAAGGATCTTTATTTGGTCACACAAATCCCCAAATTCTGAAATGTGTATTAATTGAATATTTAAAAAGTACACAGCTATATTTTTCTGGTTCTTATGTTCAGGAAGTTGAATGAATTACATTTAAGATGTTAGAGTGTATACATGGCTAAGATAACACAGAGAGCAAGGAGCAGTCAATAAGTAAAGTTTTTGGCCTATTTTCCAGTTTGCAACTCCTTCTGAGTTTTTGGGTCCTAAAGAGTTCAGTTTGTTCTGAGTCCTCCCAAGTGTTGTATGTATTTCAGCACCACTTTTATTTGGCTGATTAGTGTAAAAATTAAAAATTCATTTCAGGGGAAGTTACTTTTATGGTCTTCTGTAGCTGTCTTAGTTTACCAGGGCTGCTATAACAAATACCACAAACTGGTTTGGCTTACACAACAGGAATTTATCACCTCAATGTTTTGGATGCTAGAAGTCCAAAATCAAGGTATTGGTAAGATCGTACTTTCTCAAAAGTCTGTAACATTATGGTGGTGGCCTGCTGGCAATCTATAATCCAATCTCTGCCTCTATTACATGGTAAACTGTCTCCTTCCCCCCCTCACTCCTGCTAACACGTCCAAATTGCCTTTGTTTATAGAATTCTTGTCATATTGGGTCAAGGCCCATCCTGATTCAGTTTGGTCTTTTCTTAATAGGATCTTTGAAAACCCCGTTTACAAACAAGTTAACAGGAGGAAAGGAGGTTTAGGACTTGAACATGTCTTTGTGAATTGGATATGATTCAATTCACAATAGGGGCTGATTGTCTCTAACTTAACAAGTTAGTTTTATGGAATTATAAACTTTTTTTTGGGACTGTGGTTGGTTAACAAAATAAAAATAACCAAGGAATTTTAAAAAATCTAATAGATTACAAAGAATTGAATATTTCAGGTGAATCTCTGTTTCTATTATTCTTAGTGTTTCCACAAGGACTTTGCAAATTCAGAATACGAGACATATTGTTCTGCACTTCAAGATACCTAGATCCCAAAGGTGAGATTGCATTTTTCCACTCCCTAAAACAAAACTGAACAAAAAACAAAATAAAACAAAACAAACACTAGTTGGAATAAGTTTCTTTGCATTTTTTCCTTTAAAAAGAAAAATAAATTTTAGTATTTGCCTAATTGTTTTCTTATTGCCTCCCCTGAAGTACTTGGCTGGATGGGCTGTATTGATTCTGAGCCACTCACCTGACAATTCTTTGGAAATGAGGTGAACAGTTAATTTTGGCAGGCAAAGAAAAAGTACTTAAATTATCTTCAAACATTGGATGCTTCAAACACTGTGACTTAAAACCTTGCAGATTCTCCTTCCTTTTAGTTAAGTAACAATACCAATGTCTGGCTGCTTCTACTGAATTCTGTGTTTCATGAGAATTCTATGTTTATATCTTAGAAGTTTTCTGTTTTAACTTGAGAAGTAATTTTTTATAAGGTTAAATATGTGATATATTTGATTAAAAAAGTAGAATATTTGATCTTAATTGAATCACAATGGTTCACTTATATTTTGAAAGTTTAGTTCTTCTCTAACAAAATTTGACAATCTGATTTTTCACCTTGTTTCAGTATCAACTTTCAATTATGAATGTGGCTTAAATGTGTATGAACATTACTAATTTATTATACAGCGAGACTTTTCTTTTTTTAGGGCATACAAGTTAAAGTTGATTTTTTTCTTATAGCTTCTTTTATTTTACCAATGATGTTTACTTAAGATAAAACTAAAAATCTACACTAAATTTATGATCAATACCCATCTGGCACTTTGCATGGAAGATTGAAATGCTCTTAAAGATTAAGAATTCATTTAAATTTATTGAGAATGATATTTGCATCTTGATTTCTTAGAACACTTTCAAATCCAATATCTTGTTGTGATTGTTGGTAGTGGGAAGTTCCCGGAGCCCACCCGCAACAGGGAATAATTTGACAATGAACCCAAATACCATGTGAGGAACTTGACAGATTGGAGGAGGAGCTAAAAGCAAAAGATGATAGTTTGTGACCTATGTATTTTCAGTCTAACACTAAGCCCTATCACTGACAAAATTCCAGATATTTTCCAAAAAAGGTCTTATCTGGCTATCAAATTTTAATCTTTAACTTCAACTTTATGTCAAGGGTCCCGAGTTCCTTGTACCTCATTCCTCACAGTGCTAGTCATCTTTTGAGGAAGTATATTTAACTTCTTATGGAAACTGAAATAATATGCCCTGCTACTAGACTCTCTATTGTTTCTAAAGAGGAAGATAGAATGAATTTAATTCAAGCAAACTGCTGCCCTTACTAGTCCCTGGAGGGGCAGATTAAAAAGGAAAGTTCTTACAAATGCCAATTCATTTAAACTGCCTAATAGATTTGTCACAGCGGTTTGCTTTAATGTCCCACAGAAAT
>PVKH010030303.1:0-12505 GCA_004027955.1 Chaetophractus vellerosus | reverse complement strand
TTTTTTTTGGAATGTTATCTTATATTTAGAGGTATAGATTGAACAGTGAGTCTGAAAGATGTGAAAAGGTTGATGATGGGTCTATGCTAACCCCATGGAACAGGGGTTCTTTTTTGTTCCATGGACCCCTTTGCCACAGACCCCTTACTAAGTCCACACTATACTGTGTATTATTTAATAAATATATCATACCTGCACCAACACATCCCGACAATAATTATGTTTTTCTGAATTTCAATTCAAGCTCAGGGACCCCTTGTTAAGAACCCCTACCATGGAGGAATGAAATTATGGTAGAATATTGGGTTATTGTCTCACTCCAACCACCAGGTGGTGCTCTTAATCAAGTTCGTGTTTTCATTATGGCCAAGCTTTATTGGATGGATGTAATTGTGTGTTCACAACTTCTGAAGAATGGATAACTGCTTTTCTTCTGTCATTTATTAGAAATAGCTTGCTTTGAAGCATCAAATATGATAAATATCAATGATCCTGTGGTTGTTAAAGGACTTAATTTTATTTTCTGGAATTTAACCTAGAGAAAACTTTCAGCTTCATTTTCCCCTCAGCAGTCTTACTCTGTGTAAATGAAGCAAACTTCAACACAGATATAGAAAATATTCAGCGTATCAGTCTGATATTCTCAATTATGCAAAGAAGCTAGAGTATATGTGTAGGTATATATACTATTTTGCAATTATTTGCTCTGGCATACAGTTAGCAGAGTTTGACTGATGACAAGATCTGAGCATTTTGAAATATTATACATGTATTTTTAAAGCCAGGGCTAACTTACTTGAGTAAAGTAGAGAGCTTAGGCAATTATTTGAACACTTAACTTGAAAATGCCACTTTTTGTGAGCAGCCACTGAGTCATGGCCTACTGGTGTGTATGTGGTCTGTCTGTAGGTGTGTGACAAAACGTTTGTTAATCATAGTAGTCAAATTACCAAAGCTTTAGAATGACTGACTTAAATAACTTGGAGCAAAGCCGTGGTTGTATCCTCAGCATCCTGTTTCTCTTTGGGGAGATGCATGGGGTGGAGTTAAAGCTGTCACTGGAAACATTTTTCCTTAAATTTCCTTTTGGTCAATAATTTCCAAAAAATTGTCACAGATCCTGAAATCATAGTATCATGGAGGTGAAAGGACCTTAGTGATTGTGTAGATTTACCTCTTTTATTTAGAGAGTTGAATAATTTGTCCAAGATAACCTGGCTGGCTCATGGCAGAGCAATGTCTAGAATTTTAAGAACACTTTAGAGAAACCTTGGTATTGCCTTACGAAGAGGGTAAAGTGGGTGCAAGTAATAAATATTCAATAACTGACATCAGTGAACAAAGTGTTTAATGTAAGCCAATTTTCCAAATGACTGGAATATTTTTATTGCCAAGATTTTATATACTCTAATCATTTAAAGTGGCAACCAGTGAATAAATCCGATAGAGATCCCCTTGTGCTCATGGAGTGTACTTTCGTAGGTAAGGGTAAGGATGATCAGAGACAGTAAACAACAAACATAATAAATTAGTAAATTGTGTAGTCACTTAGCAGGGGGTAAGTATTATGGGAAAAGTGGAGCAGGTGTGAGGGCAGATTGTGAGTATTGATTATTGGCTTGAAAATAAGATTGCCAAGTTTATTTCATCTGTCAGTAAATAAGAAAATCAAGAAGAAAAAGGGGCAAGGAGCTTGAGGAATTCTTCTGTGAGTTGGAGCATTAAGAAAATGCCTTTTTGATTCCTCATTTTAACCTTTGTTGCTTTCTTCTGGGATTTTGTCTTTGCTTTGAATGCCTGAAATTTTGGGGTAGCTTGGTAATTGACCTTTCACCTCTAAAATTTTAATACCAACCATCTTTTAACATCAACTAACTTAGAGTTAATATGTACATATATTGTTTTCTGAAAGCTGAGGAATATGATAATAGGATGGAATGTTAGGTATCAAATGGAATGTTTGTCTTGAAATTGATGTTGATTCTTGACTCTGGAAACAAATCTGCAGTGATAAATTATTGGAGCTCAGTGCTGTGAAGGTGATACCAGTACTACCACATGACACTTGTTATGTTTACAGTTCCATATATATATATTTGGTTGGGATTATTGATGATACAAAGGCTGAGTGGCATCCAGTGAGAGTGTGAAATCTGATTGGGCATTCCTGCTTTAAATCGCAGCTCTCCTACTTGTTATTATGTGGCCTGGAGCAAGACCCCTGATTCCTCAGCTTTGTGCACCTCAGTGTCCTCATTTGTAAACATGGGGGGAAAATAATGATTAAATATGATCATATTTCTGAAGGTGCTTGGTCAAATAATAATTGATTAAACTTCAGTCGCTAGGATGCGGATGATGGTTTTAGAAATTATCAGAGATACTGAGGTCAAGGGCAAATAAGTGATGCTTCTGGTATATGCATAAGAAGAATTTTTAATACTGTTTTGATTCTCTGTTCTTTTATACCATCTCAAACATGCAAAAAAGTATCATTTGGTACAGATTTATATGGGTATTTCTTAATTGATCTACTTCAAACTGGAGACAAAGAAACCCTGGGTGCTTCTGTTTAAACTCTGGAGATAGAGTTTCTTGCTTACACTTAGAGTGATCTTTTCCTTTTGATGAATTCGCAGTGTGGGACTATCGTACTCTGTACCCTACTCTGTGCTTGTAACATTAACTTATAAAGAGAGTGTACCAGAGTCAGAAGAACTGCACAGTGCTCAGCAGAGTGCCTGGAAGGGAGTAAGATGCCCGTGAGCATGACTGACCGAATGAGCAGCTGCGTTGACTGTTCTTCAGAAACAGCTGGAGAGAGAATTCAAGTGTTGTCAAATGGAAAACTACTAAGGAAGAAAATATTGTTCTTGAAACTTGTGACATGAAGCAAAAAGGAAAATTCAAATGATGTGAAAAGCTTTTGACAGTTGTCCTCCTATAATAAGTAGAAGCTGCTTTTAATTTCCTGAGTGAGAGTATTGAGAAATTTACCTACAAGTTAAGCACATTTTAATGAATATAAAGCTCATGTGATGGGAATAATCTTGCTGTGAGCACCATTTGTCTTTAGCTTTTGTATTTTGGTTCTGTTTTTTCCATTAAATCTGAGGAACATTGGAGTTTTATGACCTCGTGGTAATGACTTGACAAGTGAACAATACCACCTATTGATGACTAGTCTAAATAAGGAAAGTTTGTATTTTGCTTTGGTCATTCATTTTATATGCCAAGTAACTTTAGATAACTGCTTGCATGACTGAAAATCTGTTGATTTTGTTCTACTCAGTAGTTAGTTTAAAAAGTAAAATGTTTGTCATCTTTATATGACTATCTATCCAGAGAATAACGTTGCTTTTAAGAATGTGTAAAAATAAGAAATGTGTAGGTCAGTATCTATTTCTCTATCTTTCTGCCTCTCTGTAATGTTAGCTCTTCTGTAACATTCTAGAAATAGCTCAAAATCTTATATTTGGGATGGTTTCCCTACTTCTTTTTCCTCCATGATCCTTCTGTTCCATCAGTCTTCTAAACATTTAATCCCTTTCATGTCCTTGTCATTATGGCAGATCCTGGTGAATTTATAGTTATATCAGACATGGTCCTTGTACAAAATGAATTTTAAAATACTACTATAAGCTTCTTTTCATAGGTTTATATTAATGTTAAAAGTAAATAAATATGGAAAATATCTTGTTTGGAATCAGTTGGGATGATAAGTATGTAAGCAGTAGTTGTAACCATTACTAATATGTTACTATAATCAAGTATTAATTTTAATAATCATTAAATTGCTGGTAATATATTCTGTTTCTTATAGTTTTGACCAGAGGGCTTTTAAAAAAAATTTTGCCTTAACTTTTTTTGCTGTTTAAATTTGATTTCTAGGTTTTGTGGTATTTTCTGCTTATCCCTAATTCATGTTATTCTGATTTGAAAGACAGTTTTTCAGCGTCATTTTAAAATTCTTTTAGCCAACTTAGTGCTGTGTAAGTGACACCCAGTTTTCTCTTCAGTATCTCTTGGATAGTTGTTCAGAGAAACGACCCTTGCTGAAAGTTTCCTGCAGGACACTAAAAATAGTGGCTGGAGAACCTAATTGTTGCTAAGAAGGCCCTACAAGGAGGGAGGAAGTTTTTTCTTCAGTGACAGCAGTTCTTCATTACTGGTGACTGCTTGTTTCTGTTTATGGCATCTTACCTTGGCCACATGGCCCACATCTACAAAGTAGCCAGGGGTCATTAAGAGGCATAGGAAAAAAGAAAATATGGATATACATTTATCCATTCATTAATGAATGTATTCATTTAAGCAGCAAGTATTTTTTGAGTCTCTACTATGTGCCAGGTACCAATTTAGACTCTGGGATCCAGCATAATGAAAAAGAAAAGTTCTTGTCCTCAGGAAGATTATGAGGTAGTGAGGAAGATAAATAATAAACCAAGAAGTCTGCAATAGAGTGTCAGAGTAATATGTACTAAGGAGGTAGATGAACAAGCAGTGAGGAATAGAGAGAGAGGGTTAGGGGTGGTATTTTAGATTAGGATGTCAGGGAGAGGCTTTGACGCAGGGGTCTTTGGAAGACAGCAATGAAGAGCATGCACCTTGTACGTTCTGGGGGAAGGTACAGTTCAAGTAAATGGTAGAGTGCATGTTATGTTCTGAGAACAGCAAGGACAATGGTGAGGCTGAAAAAAGTCAGGGTCACCTCTCCTTTCTTAAAGATTGTTTAAATCACCACTGGAAAAAATCCCTCCCCCTTTCTTTTCACCATTCATTGATTTTTCAGTATCATAAAAATTATATATGTTGTTTTTATAGACTTGTTAATCACCTTGTTTTCTTGTTAACTGAACACCCTGTTTTCACCTTATTTTAGTGAAATTCTAATAAAGCTGAAGCTCTTAGAATTTGTATCTCTGGGTTTTATTACTTTCTTAGTGATTTCTGATTAATGGTGGTGTTACATTCTTGGTATAGTGAAGGGAATCATAGACTAGAAAATGCTCCTGGGTTGTAACTCTAGCTTTGCTGCTGATTCTACAGTAATGTAACATTTCTGAACCTCAGTTTTTCTAGATAGAAAGTAAAGGAGTCAGACTAGATAATTGCCAAGATTCCTTTTAGATATAAAATTCTGTGGTTTCAGTGATTTAAGAAATATCCTTAGGAGTAACTCAGTTTTTCTTTTACTTCCTTTTTAAATATTAATTTTTGAATTTACTTATAGTAAAGTGCACAAGTCTTAGGTGTACAGCTTCCTGAATAGTTACATATGTATATGCATTTATAATCAGTTCTCAAATCAAGAGATGGAAATTTCTTACCATTTTAGAGGGCTCTCACCTGTCCCTTCCTAGTCAATATTCTTCCACTCAAGAGGTAACTACTATTCTGACTTCTGTCATCATAGAGTAGATTAGTTTTGCCTCTTCTTCAACTTATGTAAATGTAAGCATACAGCACATACTCTTCTGTGTCTTTCTTCTTTTGTTCAACATACTGTCCGTGATTCATTCAGTTTTCTTTCAATGCAGTATAGTATTCCTTTATATAAATATAGCACAATTTATTAATCTATTCTACAGTTTTTGCTACTGTGAACATTCTTGTACATGACTTTTTTTTCTAAGGTTTGTTTTTATTTGTTTGTTTCTCCCCACCCTCTTGTTGTTTGCATTTGCTGTGTCTGTTTGTTGTATGCTCATTTTCAATTTTTAGGAGGCACCAGGAACCGAACTTGGGACCTCCCATGTGGGAGGGAGGTATCTAATAGCTTGAGCCACCTCCATTCTCTGCTTTGTTGTATCTCTCATTATGTTTTCCTCCTTGTGTCTTTTGTTGCATCATCTTGTTGCATCAGTTCATTGCGCCATCCCGTCACATCGGCTTACTGTCTTGCTTGTCTTCTTTTAGGAGGCACTGGGAACTGAATCTGGGACCTCTCATGTGGTAGGCGGGAGCCCAATTGCTTGAGCCACAGCTGCTTCCCTCTTGTACATGTCTTTTGATGGACATCATTCTTTTCTTGGATGTATATCTAAGAATAAAATTGCTGAGTTATAGGGTAAATATATCTTTAGCTTTAGTAAGTACTGCTAATTTTCCATAGTGGTTGTACCATATGAAAATTCTCATTGTTCCACATACTTGGCAACACTGGGTATTGTCATGCATTTTAAATTTAGCCTTTCTGGTGGTTGTATAGTGATATTCTACTGGGGTTTTAATTTGCCTTTTGCTGATGATTAAATAAGTGTGAGCACCTTTTCATATATTTATTGGCCATTTGAATGTCCTCTTTCTTCTTAAGTGCTTGTTCAAGACTTTGTCCCCCTCCCACCACCTTTAAAAAATTGAATTCTCTTGTCTTTTTAATTGTGAGAGTTTTGTCTAGGTTTGAGTCCTTTCGTATATGTATGTATTCTAAATATCTTTTTCCAATATATGGCTTCCCTTCTAATTCTTTCTAGACACTGTTCATCAATGTTTTCTGATGAACAGAGAAATTTTATTGAAGTCCAAGTTTATCAATATTTTTTGTTTGTTAGTGTTTTTTTACATACCATCTATGAAATGTTTGTCTACCAGTTCATGAAATTATTCTCCTATGTTTTCTTCTAAAAAGCTTTATTTTACTTTACATAGTTAGATCTATGAGTATAGTGTGAGGTCACAATCCAGCTTTCTCCAAATGTATGTCCATTTGACACAGCACTGATTATTGTAAAAACTATCTTTTCTCAACTGAATTGCAGTAGTTCTTTTGTCATAAATTGCGTGGCCATATATGTTTATATGTGGCTGTCTTTTGTGTGCCCTCTGTTCTGTTCTTTAGGTATATTTGTCTTAATTATTGTAGCTTTGTATTGTCTTGATGTCTGGTAGTGTAAGTCCATCAATGATGTTATTCTTCTTCAAGATTGGTTTGGCTAATCTAAGTTGGTCCTTTACATTTCCATATAAATTTTAGAATCATTTACCAATTTTCCATTAAAAACAACCAACATGTTGGGATTTTGATTGGGATTGTTATGGATTTGTAGATTAATTTGGAGAATTGAAATCTTAACAATATTGAGTCTTCCAATTCAGGAACATAGTATGTTCCACCATTTATTTGGGTCTTCTTTAATTACTCTTTATCATCTTTCATAGCTTTCAATGTTGCGCTCTTTCGTTAGCTTTATTCCTAATTATTCCTATAACCTAATTTGATGTTGTTTGATATAATTTTAAATTGTATTTTTTAAATGCTAATATATAAGAAATTCAATTGATTTTTAAAATACTGACCTTTGATCTAGTTACCTTCCTAAATTCACATTTTTGTTTTAATAGCTTATTTGTTGATTCCTTTAGATTTTTTAGATGAATAAGGTCTCCTAACTGATAGGTCTTCTAGGCTGTAGGGTCCCAGGTCCTCAAGGATGGCCAGCTGCAGACGAATTACAGTGATATCTTGAATTATATTGTAAATCCAAAAATGATAAGATAGGGTAGTTTATCACACAAACATGAGCAAGCAAGCCTGCTACATGTGAGTCTATTTGTAAAGAAGACATTTTTATTGGACATTTCATGAAGCACATTGGGGGAACAGGGCCTTGACCTCAGGCTTTCTGACTGCTAATCTGATGCTCTTTAGAGCAGGGGTCTGTGATCTTGAATTGAAATTCAAAAAAACATTATTCTTGTGGGGTCATGTTGACGTGGGTGTGATATATTTATTAAATAATTCACAGTATAGTGTGGACTTAGTAAGGGGTCCATGGAACAAAAAAGATCAAGAACCCCTGCTTTAGAGGCTGCTGGGGAGAGGTACTGCCTAGAAGTCATCTTTAAAATGGAACCACAGAAAGATAAAGAATATGACTCTGTTTACCTCCATTTGTTTCCGGGATGATTAAGCATATTACTGTCTGTAAAATCAGTAAGATCTATTGTAGATGATATTAAATTCTCTAGTTTCTCAATATTATGCCTAAATGCTTGGAATTTGGAATAGGATCATTGCCTTAAACGTACCACCTACACCCATTACACAACATTTCCTGTTGAGTAGAATAACATAACCATATTTTGAAAGTGGTATTAATGTCAGCTACAGCTGTAGCCATTCTGATCAGTCATCATAATGGTGTTTGTTAAAAGTAATGTGTTTCTACTGTCAAATTTTGGTATATACACAAATATATTTTGCAGTCATATTTGCTTTTTATGATTATGTTTTCAAACTGTTACCATTTGTATTGACTATAATGTGTGTAATTCCATTAAAGAAGTTACCAAGTAACTAACTGAAGTGAAATAGCAGTGGGTTTTTCCGGTGCACTAATAGAGAAGAAGCTTTTTTTTGGGAAATCTTTTTCATGTCCTTTGAATAGGAGTGTGAATATGTGTCTTGTGATTTGTTATTCTGTTTTTAATGCTTTAGGGATTGAAGAACTTTTATTTATGCATTTCATATTTTGGCTTCATACAGGACAAGAATCTTTAGGTCTATTTTGAAATAGCCATGACACAGATGTTACACATATAAATGATAAAGATGTATGTAAATTATCAGAGCCTCAAGGAGACTTTAGTTTTCCTTGAGAGTATTAATATGCTTTTCTTTATTGTTGTTTAAAGTAAATTCCATCTTAAGTGATTCATGAGTTACTAAGAAATATGCGCCAGGTATAGATTCAGAACTATAATGTGTACAATATTATTTAACGTGCACATACTGGCAAAAAGCATAAAGCCCTAAAAAATTACATTTCTCATTTTCAGATGAAAACTTCCTTTCCTCAGATAAAAACTCACTTTTCTCTACTGTTAAAATTGGCTAGTCTTTGAATTAGCACTTTTTACTCTTGGAATGAAAGATGAGTATTGTCTTATGTGGAGCTACCTTAAAAAGAATTGAAAACCACAAAGTTTGCATTTTAAATTTCACTAGAATCATTCATGTCACAGCAGCATTTTGAAAATTTAATATTTTGATATATCTTGCACTTTCAGAAGTTTCTCTTAACTATTAATATAATTGAATTGCATATTGATATAATTTAAGAAAAAAATTCTCGGTGTGTCTGTATTTTAAAACCGTCTAAGGCCCAGGTGATACTCGTTAATTATTTGGCTTTGGCATGTGCTACTAATGTTCTTTTAGGAATAATATTTGCTTTATTATTTTTTTTTTTGAGGGGGGAGGGATGTCTGGTAAATTTATAAAGCTTTTTATTATAGAAAACTTAAAACATTCACAAAGTAGAGAGGAACACATAATGAACGCTCATATATTCGTCTCTCATCCTCAGTGGTTTTGATATGGCCAGTCTGGTTTCATTTATACACCCCTAACTCTTATTCCCTTCTCGGAATGATTTTGAACAAAATCCAGACATCATATAATTTCATTGGTAAATATTTCATTGTGTATCTCCAAAAGAGAATACAAATTATTTGTGCTCCCTGGGAGTTCTAACTAGCTTTGTTGTGGAGAGGAAGTTCAAGAGTGCTTAGAAGCAGGCCTCCTCTTTGCATTTTATTGTGGTTAATTTGCATGTAGAGAGAGAGCAAAAGTTTATACTATTTGGGTATTTTGTTACATCTCTGAGGATTTGAGATGCTGATTCTGTAAATAACATGTAAGAAGAAAACATTATGAATTGCCATCAAGTATTATGTATGCAAATATGTGATGGTGGCCTCAATGTAGAGCTAATCTGATTTACTTTGTCATTTATTCATGCCCTCCTCCCAAAAAAGTTTGTTTCTTTATTTAAATGCTAAGAGAAACAGGCAGCATATAGCACTTAGTTTCAGATGATATTCCTTGGGCATCGATGTGTATCAAAAAGCAAAAAGAAATATATAGCTACTATACCTACTACAGGCTAGGTTTAACCTTTCTTTGCTTTGTTCTGTATTATACAATGTATGAAAACATTAATTTTATATAGACTTTTAGGTTTACTTTAGATGTTATTGAAAAATTGTGTAGTAATTTTTGCTTTTTTGTGTGTTGTTTTTTGCTGCCCACGTATTGGGTGAAATCTATTCAAATTCCACTCTGCAGTTCACAAGATTCCTTTGCAGCTCACCTTTGGAGGTAAGAGTTTACTCATTGACCTCAATAGTAGAATTGGTAATTGAACATCATTTGGTATCTTTTACCAGGCATTTATTTGCTTATTTAAAGTGATTGTTTTTGGTGGGACGTGCATGTTTCAATAACAGTAAGGGGATGAATGCAGACTTTTTAAAAGCGAAAATTCCTGTCAGTTACAAGTATTCTGGTCTTACAGGAAGACATTTTCATAACAGGTTATTGCCTCTAGTACCTTTAAATTATATTTTCTTTTTCAATAATTAGTGTGAAATCAGTCCTTCATTCTAAAGAACCTTATTGTTTCTCCATTACTCCCATAACTATTTTTATAGCATCAGCCATGTTCTCTGAAACTGCTGTGGTGGTAAGAGAGAGCCAGAGCATCACAGGCAAGGGCTGTCATGCATTGATTAGGGAAGAACAAACCACATTTATTGTAAACATTTATTAAGCTCCTGCTGCAACATAGGTACTATTCTAGGTGCTTTATTCACTTTCTTATTTAATCCTTAGAATGTTTCTGCAGTGCAGAACTGAGAATCCAGCGGTAAAGTTGTGAGATACAGAAAACCTACTAGATTTTGAGAGAACCAGCTATCATTGTGAGCTGCAGTTGATAAGGAATAACTTGTGGAAGTGGGAAGACTTGGAAAAAAGAGGAGGAGGAGTGGTAAGGCAGCAGGGTGTGTGGAAAGATTGGTTTTAGAACCAACCCAAGTTTAAGATCATATCTTCACTTATTTGCCACATGACATTGGGCAAATGACAACTTCTCTGAGCCTCAGTTTTCTTATTTTTAAAATGGAAATAAGTCCTACCTCTCCAATGAGGCAGTAGACATGGAAGCTGTTTATCAGGTGTTATTCAAACTTTAATATTTTCTGTTCTGCTCTTAGGCTGTGCTTCAACCCCATACAGTAAGACTTTCTTTTCTAACTTTCACTTATCCTTCCCTTTGCTTGTTTTTTTTGTTTTGTTTTGTTTTTTTAAACTTTATGTTTCCTTCCTCCATTCCCAACTTGTTCAAATCATATTTATCTTCTGGGTAAGCTCAGTTATTACATTTCTCACTGAGGCTGTCTCTGACTTCTCCACATAGAGGCAATTGTTCCTTTTTCTGCTACTATAACATTCATATGATTATTGAAGCTTTTATCGTTTTGTGGTATGGCTCAGCTTGAAACACTCCTGGTGGCCATTTTGGGTGATGGCCCAAGGAAACTGACCAGACCAGAGAAGATAGAAGAATCCAGGTTTGGTTAAGTTTTCTATATCCAAGATCAGGGGAGAAGCAAAGTGATGTAGCAGAAAGTTTCTGGGCTTCGAAATGAGAGAGACATGGTTGGCCATAGGCAAGTCACTTAATCTTTGTGATCCGCTCTTTTCTAATCTCAAAATGGAGATAACAACACTTACCTTATAGGATTATTAAAATTAAGTGAGATGAAGTTTGAAAAACACTGAGCACAATGCCTGGTGCATAGAATTTTAAAGTGTAAAAACAATAAAAATAAAAATCAAACCATAAGAAACTTGAGGACAATGTAAATGAATATATGTCTGCTCTTTGGTTGATGAAGCACTTTCCAAGCATAGAAGCATTGAGAGGCATCACAAAGGAAAGGATGGAAAAATTGGATTTAAATATGTAAAATTTCATAATTTTGTACATGAAAACAAATATAGTTAAAATGCAATTTGGGGGAAGTCGTGACAAAGGTTTAATATAATGAGCTCTTTGAATCAATAGAAAATATACTGATTTCTTTTGCATAATGTTTAGATTTTATTAGATAGTTGAGGAGATAACATACATATGGTAATAAATGTAGTTTAAAAGTTTAGCCCTATTAGTAACCAAAGAAGTGCAGGTTAAAATCAGAGTGATTATAGAATTTTTGCCTATCAAAATATCTGCTTTTTAAAAATCAAAGTTTTGGAATATGTGATGGGATGGGGATGCTTATAAACTTCATCCTTTATGGAGAGTAGTCAGTCATTTATGTTAAAGGTTTATGTACACTCATACATTGTGATTGAGTGATTCTCTTCTAAGGATTGCTGCTGGAGAAATAAAGTTGGGCCAGAACTTGTATAAAAATGTTTATTACAGGGAAGTGAATGTAGCTCAAGTGATTGGGCTCCCGCCTACCACATGGGAGGTCCGTGGTTTTGTTTCTGGTCCCTCCTAAAGAAGACAGCGAGCTGATGCAATGGGCAGGCGTGACAAGCTGACACAGCAAGATGATGCAACAAGAGACACAAGAAGAAGAACAAACAAACCAAAGCATAATGAGATACACAACAAAGCAGGGAGCAGAGGTTCCTGATGCCCCCTAAAAAGGATGAGCAGGATGGCGAGCTGACGTGACAAGATGATGCAACAAGAGACACAAGAGG
>PVKH010030302.1:0-12517 GCA_004027955.1 Chaetophractus vellerosus | reverse complement strand
AATACAAGAATGTCCCTCTGTTACAAGATTTTAAAAATATGGTGATTGTTATAACTCAACTCCTGAAGCGCACGAGTTGGTGTGGCCGCAAGACCAAAGAACACACCTGGCACTTAGTCAGGCATAAGTTTTATTGGAGCTTGCAGACAGGAGAGGCTCTCTGATGGTGGTAGTACAAAGAATGAAGATAATACTTCTCAAAGAGATGGGGAAATGAAGGGTGATATAAGAGGTTTCAGAACAAGGACATTCCATAAAGTATGAGAATAGAGTCTTTGCTGGGGTCATGTGAAGCATGCATATGGGGTCTGGTGATGTTTTACTATGCTTGGAGAAAGGACGTTTACTGCTTTGGGAAGATGATAGTTTACGATACCATATATACATTCTCTCCCCTGAATGGAGGGTTGTTAGCCTTTAACTTATGCAGGCAGCTAAGTATTGAGGACCTGGAGGGCCCTGGGTCCCCACAACCCACCCCCATGTAGCAGCCTACGTTGACCATAGAACAAGCATTGCATCCACATTCCACAGAATATTATGGAAGTGATCAGGAACCTGTACACAACATGTACACAACATTGAACATTAATAAGGGCACGGGTCCCACTTTGTGAGGCAGTAAGAATATCTAAAGCCATCCTATTTTGTAAAACTACCTTTTGTAGTTCAGTAGTTTCTTCATTTAGTAAGGAAATCGCTACTTTGGGTCATTGAGGGCTTGAGTAGTATATTGGCTAAAGCCACCTTGTGTTTTTCAGTGACAATTGCAGTTCCACCTGGCACAAAAACAGCCAATGGGCAGAACCACTAGGGGATGCGATTCTCTCTATATTGAGCCTTGATAGTAAAATTACACAATACAAGGGGTAACCACACCACATCACAGATTCCATCTTGCCATTCCATGCAGACAGGGGCTATGTGACTCAGCCTCAGCTGTTAACCATCCTGAACCATTGCATAGAGTATATCCTAATAAAGGTCTGGACTTACTCTCCTGTTCCCTCACAAGAGAAAAAAATATAATTATGAGTCTCATTGAAAGATAGCAGCTGAATCTGCTTCCAAAACCATACGTTTTCTCCTTCTAAACTCTCTGAGTTTTCGACAGTGACCTCAAATACTAGTTTAGGCATAAGGAGAGTATACAAAGGGCACCATCTATTCACTGTCCTGATTGGTTGCCTTTTTACCTTTACTTGTCAGTTTTCAAGGAAGCAATGGGAGGCCTTTCAGTTTGGAGTTACCCAGGACTCCTTTTGAGTCCAGGACTTTCAAACAAGACCTCCTGACCAGGATCTTTGGCAGGCTTTATTATGACCAGCTGTCTTCCCTGTTTCCTATACTAACCTGCCTCAACTCCCCCCTCAGAGGGTTTAAACCCTTATTCTTAAGAAGGAGCTGAAGGGTGATGGTCATTCTTCTGTAGCTGCTGGTTAGGGGCAGTTGACTGTACTTGCCCGGGTGAGAAACTCTCTGGCTATTCTATTGAGGTTGAGGGAAGGCAGGTCTGGCACCATGGTTGGAACTAGAAGAAATCCCCACATGACTAATACCTTGTTCTGGAAGCCATTGATTCTGGAAGAAATAAACTTAGTCAGAATTTTAAAGATAGATGGTCTTACTAAAAGGATAAAGAAAATGGTGGTAAGCGGTTCCAAAAAGGGGGGAAGGCATGACACACTGGACCTTGGAAATGAGAAAAGCCAGGAGCTTCCAGAGGTCCACCCTCTTGAAGCTGATGGGCTTGATCTTGTAAGTTTCAAATGCTGTTTAGGAAACTGCCACCTGCCGTTCCCACAGTGGTGGTTATGTGTAGGGTATCTAGAAGTATGAGGAAAGGCACTGCTCTAGACATAAACTCACAAAGATAATATAGGCAACAACAAGATAAGCATATGGCAAGCAAAGTAAAAGTAAGGACAATTCTTAGAAGAGCCTTTCTTTTATCTTATAGGCACATTAATTAATTACTTAGGAAATGAATTAAGTTTACCAAGACTTTTAACATGTTCAATATCCTTCTGTATATGATCTAGAAAAGAAGAGATAGTATTATATTCATCAGGTATATAGATACAGCACTTAATACTAATCAATGCACTAATCAATGCACAAGTTCCCCTTTGAGCTGCAGTTAATAGATCTAAGCTCCAAGTTTGCAATACCATACATGTTGTCTCTCCAAGGGAGCAGGCCTTAATGCCAATTGTATCTGTTTAGGTTCTATTCACATCACCCTGGTAATTATTACTCCGCTTGGTATATCCTTCACACAGCTAGCATGCTGCAGCACCTTTGGCCCTTGGAGGGAAGCTCCAGCATTTCACCAGTCAGGTGCATAGTTCCCTTTGGCACTATGAAACAGAGCTAGTCTGGAGGCAATGTCCATTGTAAATCTGGCCATATTGAGCCATTACCAACTGCTGCAGGAGTCTGAAACAGTAGCATACTCTTCATCCACTTCAGGAGCATGTCCAGAAATGTGGTAGGTACTTGTATTGTTTTAGGGGTCTTAGTGATCAGCCTAGCCAATAGCTAGGAGAGACACCATGCAGGTTACTGGAGGCCTGGTTTGAATGGACAAGAAAGTTTGACAATACTGAAGTCTATCACTTAATTTTTATATACTTTCTAAACATTTCTAACACATATTATAACACATTAAATGAATTTTATTTTCATTACTTTACTTTTTACTTTTACACTTTTACCATGATAACATTAATTAACAGATAATTTACTTTAGCAGTGTAGCAGTTTGGTATTATTTATGAATTCCAAAAAGAGATATTGATTACATTTGTAAACTGTTCCTCTGGGCATGATATCCTTTGATTGTATTAAATTCAAAGGTTTTATGTTTACTTGATTAAATCAAGATTAGGGCTTTGATTCCATCACATCATTAGGGTAACTCAGGATTGAGTCCCTGCCCCCTTGGTGGCCTACATAAATGAACACTCACACAGAAGAAGATACATGGGAATAGAGAGAGCTCCATAGACATGGCAGAGGAGAGAACTTGTACCTGGGGCTGTGGAGAGAGATGAGCCATTCTTCTGAGGAAAGTTTGCAGCTGAAGAGACCAGAGCCCTGAGCAACTAAGAAGGCCCAGAAAGAAACTAGCCCTCCAGCCTACAGCTGAGAGCAAAAGAAGCTGGGCCGAAAAAAAGGAAGGCTGAACCCTCACAGACATCAACCACCATCTTGCTTCAACACGTGGCAACAGACTTTGGTGAGAAAAATAACCTTGAATTGGACTCTTTTGGGCCTTGTAATTGTATGCTTTTCCCTCAAATAAATACCCTTTATAAAAGCCAACAGATTTCTGTTGTTTTGCATCAGTACCCCTTTGGCTGACTAACACAAGCAGTATAGAAAAAACTAACTTTCTTCATCATTTTGATTCCCAATGGAATCAAGATTATCTTCCCCCTACCACCACTTTAATATGCAGATTGAGGTGGCCTCTGACAGGTTTCCCTGTTATGAAGTTACTTTTTGTTATCAATATCAGTTCAGGTTTCTATTTAATAATGGCCTTTTGGAATTACTCATTTAATATTTCAGTTTAGAAAAATGCTTTTGCAAACTTTCTAACTATCCATAGCCACATAGACGATAGTTACTTCATCTTAAGACAATTTCACCTTTACAAAACACATTCCCTAACTTAATGCTACCTTCTACAACTTTCTATATTCATTCAAGCCTTGTCTGATATATTTCTACTCTGATTCTATGAAAACCAGCCATCTTATCTTAGGACAAAGTGCATTCCCTTAAACAAACTTGTCAAATTTTAGTCAGCATTGACTATGAATTCACTTCCAGAAAGCTTTTATTTCTTTCTATATCCATTTAAGTCTCATATCCCTCATTCTGTTCTGTGAAGAAAAAGAAAACTATTGATTTCAATCTAGGCAAAAACAATTTTTTAAAAAGAGGTTTGTAATAATTTCATTAGCCAAAAACTTACAATTTTCATCATCTTAAAGATGTAAGAGACTTAATACTACCTTATTTTATTAGTTTTGATATAAACCTAGGGCAATTTCACCTGAGTAGAATAAAATCAAAATAATGATAGCTTATGTAAAAAATGTTTCCCTTTATTTTCCCTCCATAGGTTAAGATTTATTTGGTTTCATAATACCTTAAAATTGTGAACAACCTCAAAAGCATATTGACTATCAGGCTCTGGAGAATATATTATAAATGTTTTGTTTTAATCCTAATTTAGAAAAACCTTTTCATTGCTATCAAGGACTTTTTCTTTACTTACTGAAATTTGGCCATTGGATTATTACTGTATGTCCCTATCATTTGAATTTCCAGGCTTAGTAGACAGAATTCTAGGCTAACATCACTTCTCCCCTATCTTTCAACACCCAGCCCATCCCCTTAGTTTCATCAACTGATTTTAATGAGTCACTAGAATTTAGTCATGGTTAGGAAAAGACCCTGGGGGTTGGACAGGCTATAGAAAGATTATGGAAGAATTCAGGATGAACTTTTTATTTCCTTTCCTTTAAATAGTTTCTTTATTCAGATTTTATGTGACTTTTTTTAATCCTGTTTGGCTTTTCTAATTTGGGCTTCAGGAGTATTCATTTACCTATATAAGCACTTATTTAATTTTAGCAATTTCAATAGAGCTCTTTTAAGAATTTTCATTTGTCTGCTTGATGCTACCATCCTGATGTATGAAGATACAAAGTGAGCAAATAGGCAGACACAAATAGAGAGTTAGACCCAAAAACACAACTCACTAACGTTACTTATAATTTTCATTCTCTTATAAACTTAGTTTAACTATAAAATAACATTATATTCAAAAGATCTCCTTGAAGGCTATTTCTGATTAATCTAATATGCACTGTGACCATGCAGTTTTGTACAAGAATTTCATTCTTTTTTGTTATTAGCTTATAAATAAATCGTTCCTGGTGCTTTAAAATACAATCGAAATCATTTTCCTTTACTTTAAGGCTTTGCTTATTTCCCATTTCTACTTTGACAGACCTTGGATAAGCAACACTAATCCAGTATATATTTACTGAGGTCATAGAAGTCTCAGGGAAAACTGGTTTCTCTCATGACCTGCTGCTTTTAAGATTCCCGATGCTTGGGGTGGGAGAACCCCACTCTCCAGTCCTAGGAGATAGCAGGATTGGCAGCTGCTGGACTGGAAGAGTGGATGTCCAACCCCAAGGGCCAAGGATTCCATCAAGCAGCAATCACCTCAAAGTTCATGGGGTCCCTCTGTACTCTTGCCCAGAGTAGGTAAATTGGGGTCCACACCTGGATAGTCACGAGAGAAAGCAGGGTTATTATCACTAGTGGAAGGACCAGAAACAAGGGTGTCTCAAATTTGTCTTCCCCCAAGACATGGGAAGCAGAAGTTGCCCTGGATATAAACAGGAGAGAATAGAGTAGTTATCATTACAAAGGTGAGGCCATTCCTGAAATAACAATAAGCAAAGGTTAAGTTCAGTTTAGAATTACCATTATTACAGCAAGCATACACAAGGGTGAGGCTAGAACTTAAATAACCACAAATAAAGGTAAATTAGTCTAAGATTACCATCACAATGGTAGGTCTAGGCTAAATCCACCCAATTATAGCAATTTCAGATATTATCCTTTTGCTGTTTTATAATATAAAGGATTCTATATAATGATCTTAACTCTTAGTTACAGTTTCTAGTAAGTTTTTACTTCAAAACAAATTGGACATTTTCATCTCTGCCTGTGCTAGATGCATATCCTTTTCTAACTTTAACTTTCCTTCCAAGCAGTGCACAGAGGCTTGGAACTGTTCTGTCCAAGTAGCCTCCTACAATGCTCATAATAGGAGCAATGCTGTAGCTGCCACCATCTGGCAGTCTTCCTTTTCCTTGGTGCAGCTGCTCTGCTACCTGCTGTAGCACAGCCAGCATACCTGCCGGAGGTTTTAGGGCATCCCCCTATTCTCTTGGTGGCCACCACTCATCCAGGAGGATAGCCACCCCTCCCCACATGGATATTATAGGCCAACCTGGGAAAGCCCCCATGGATTCTCCTTCTCCTGAGCTCATGCCCACCCCTGCCAGTGGTCCTTTGGTCTCCTGGCTTGTGGCCCGCCAATTGTTCCAACCCAACTCCTGAAGGGCACAAGTCAGTGCGGCTGTGAGACCAAAGAACGCACCTGGCACTTAGTCAGGCATAAGCTTTTTTGGGACTTACAAAGAGAAGATGCTCTTGGATGACAGTGGTTCAGAGAATGAAGAAAGCGCTCTGCAAGGAGACGGGAAAATGAAAGGTGATATAAGGGGTTTCAGAACGAGAATATTCCATGGGGTATGAGAATGGAGTATATGCTAGGGTCATGTGAAGCATATGAATGGAGCCTGGTGGTATTTTCACTATACTCATAAGGACTTTTACCTAGCACATTTACTGCTTTGGGAAGATTATAGTCTATGATACCATCTATACATTATTTCTCCTCCGGGGAGGTTGTTAACCTTTAACTTGTCTAGATCATGCAGGCAGCTGCATGCTGAAGACTTAGGAGGGGTCCTGGGTCCCCACGGTGATACACAACAAATGTAACTTATAGTTAACCTATAATCTATTGGGTAATATGGTATGGTAATATGGTAATATCTTTGTAGCAAAGGTACTATATCAATGCTAAAGGTAAAAAAAAGAATATGGGATTTAGTTTTATGAACTGTGAATATTATCAAGTTTTTTTTTTTTTTCATTTTCTTCATTAAGAAGGAGACCTTGGTCATGTCATTGAACCAATCTGTGCTCATTTATTCATCTTTCAGAACACTGGAGAAACAGTTGAGTTTTAAATAAGATAAATATATCTTGACAGGATTCTTTAAAGTGATGCTTCCATAATTTGTTAAGCTGCTTTCATTTCTGTTATTTTATTTTTTAAGTTGAATGAACGTTTAGTAATTTTGAAAAAAAAGTCTTCAGAATGGCAGCCTTGGGTACGTCAGCTCTCACTCTGTGGGACCGTGGTCTCCTCATTTCCCTCATCAGCCAAAGGATGGTTAGTGCTCACTTCAGAAGGCTCTTGAGAAGAGTAAATCCACTTACCATAGTATCCAACAGAGATTCTGTCTCAGAATTGAAACCAAATAAATAAACATTACTTTGCTTCCCTTTCCCTGGTGCTTTACCTCCAGAGCACATATTGCTTCCAGTGATGGCCACAGTCCTCGAACTAGCACACAACCCATTAAGAACTTGGCCAGCGTGCCAGAGCTCCTCCCTCCCCAGGCCCAAGCCTCACTCCCAAAGAACCACAATCCAAAGCTTGGGTGTAAACAGCTAGTTAAGAAAAACAAGTTTAATATGGTAAACATAAGCTGCATTTTTCCACTCATGGTGACAACTAAAATAAAATCAAATAACAAAACCACAATGTTTATCAACCAGCATATTGATAAGATTAGAAAATATACAAAACTTCTGGTGGTTGGGAGCCTGTCTTAACTCTGACTACTAAAGAAAACAAGGGAATAAATAAACTAAGCATGTAATTTTGCCAAATACGTGTTTCTTTACTGAGGCAGACAAAATGGGGATTATACCATTATCCAGCACCATGGTGAAAGGCAGCAAAGCTTGAGAGCAGGGTTGGTACGATCAGCTCTTACTTATTGACAATACTGGATAATTGGTCTGCTTTTCCCAGTAATTGTAGGGATGAGGATAGGAATGAATGGGAAATAAGGTAAGGAATAAATTAATTTATTTATACCTCCGTGAGAATAACTGTTCTGCAATTTTCACCATGCTGTGATTATTTGTCTCCCTCCTTTAGGTCACAAAGCAGGGGCATGCCTATTTCCTCTCTTCTTTCCTGCTTCCAGAAAAATTCTTGACAGAGTAGGTGCTAAATAAATACTTGTCAAATACGAACTACATGGAAGAGAACAGTGATACAGTTAGTGCTTGGGTAAGGCACCTGAGTGTAATGACACTGTTTTCCCAGAGATCTCACCAGGTTCTTTACAGACATCATACACACTGATGTCATTTCACCCCATCAGTTCACAGCTGGATTTTTGATGTAGAGGCACCTCAGTAGATATGAAGGAATCTGCAAAGAGTTCTCCACATCCATACCCTCCAATCACAGGTGCTATAGAGCATGTACTAATTAAACATTATTTGATTATATATAGTCACATTCAATGTATAACATATAATTATGTAAAATACACATAACCTAGCCTTACTTTCTTCACTTCCATCATTATTTCCACCATGTCTAATAGGAACTCATATTTCTTTAATGGTCTCAACTTCAGAAATATCAATAAACACACTAGTTTATTTATACATAAGCACAGCCGCCACCCCTTGGAAATCATTACTGTTCAAATTTCTCTCCTTCCAATATTAGTACATAAGGTCAGAGCCTAGAAGGGAACACAAAACCAAATTTCTTTTGGTCAAAAAGTTGTTGGATATAAAGAACATTGGAAAATACTGTAGACAACAGGCTCCATATCAAGTTTTTATGATGATTCATAATTTTACTGATTGAAATCTGTATCTTTCTGTGTGCAATTTTTCATTTGCAGTTTATACTCTCATCTTTAAATTCCTAAGCTTTGCTTCCCTTATACCAAAGTTATCACTATGCTTTCATGTCCAAAATAAAATTGTGTAAATACTTTTTTTAAAAGATTTATTTTTATTATACATCCTTCCCTTTTTGCTTGTTCTTGCTGTGTTCATTTGTTCCTCTGTGTTTGCTTGTCTCCCCCTGCTGGGGCGACCTGCTGAGTCAGCTCACCGGCCTGGCACCCGGCCTGCTCCTGGGGGCTCGCGCTTGCTTGACTTTGCCTGAGGGGGCTTGCCTTCTCGAGGTGGTCCGCCTGTTCAAGGAGGCCCAGGGACCGAACCTGGGGCCTCCCATATGGTAAACCGGCTCCATACCAACTGGACTATACAGCCGGCCCCGTGTAAATACTTTTAAGAGAAGTGTTCTCATTTCCTAATTTGTTTGCAATTTTGACAATCCTATATTTCTTATTTTTATATTATATGATCACAAAATCATTTATTTAGTAAGCCCCACTTCCACTAAGTACAGGAAACCAAGCAATTTCTAAAAACATTTTTTAAAAACACCCACAACAATAAACCCTAAGAAAAACAATTGCCAAAAGCTAATAAATTGGACGGTGCTCGGTGTTAATTGAAATGGTTTTAAGTATTTGTAGACTGTGCATATCATCAGATTATCATACCTGGGACCACAAGATAAATTAATCCTTAGCATTAAAGCAGGAAGTAGACATTTTAGATAGAGAATTTCACATTAGAAGTTTGACTTTATTTAACTTTACATACTTTGCTAAAGTCACTGTGCCTTATACACATAGATGAATTTTTAAAAATCAGTGGAATAAATAGCTAATACCCATTCCCTTCCTAACCAGATCTTTCACCTTTATTTAGCTGGGCCCTCCTATCTACTGTGAAGCAGATGGTCCATAAAGGACAAACACAGACACTCCAGTTGCATTTGTAGCAGTCAATAGAGAACACCCTTGCTTCATTCCTGCTTTCTCCCTTCTGTTCCAGAATTGACAGCTCAGGACCTCTGGTTTTGTCTGTATTTGCAGGTCCCACCTATGGCCTCTGCACTGATTGACAGACTCGATCGTCCTCAGCTCTTTGGTTCAGACTCCCTTCTTTGGCTGCCCAAAATAGGATACTCTTCCTCAGCTCTTACTCCAAAATTCAAATCCTGGCTGTGGCCCACCCAATATCATCTGGGTTCACCCAGAGCCCCTGAGAGATTTTTTTACTCAAGCCCTCAGAAGTCAAAATAGGCAAAAGAAAAATAGGAAATGTAGGCTGCTGCAGTCCTTCAAGGACAGTTTTCTGATGCCCTGACCACAAGATGCATTGGTTATGAAACAGTGGCATAAAATCATTTATTCCTGCATTATTTCAATTAACATTTATTGAGTGGTTTACTATGAACTAGATTCATAATCAAGACTGGGAGACACAAAGAGAAATGAGCTGAGATAGCTTTCCTTGTAGAATGCACAATCCAGCATAAGAGTACATAAGCCAATGACCCTTCACACACACACACACAAACTGTCATCTGTATCCAAGGGCCACAGTAACCCCTTGGAAGGAGTTACATAGGCTTTCCAATGGAGGTGACATTTGAAATGGCTTCTGGGTGACAAGCATGAGTCTCTAGTGACAGGCCATGCCTATCCTCCTGCTCAATCTCTCTGCACTCTCTATCTCATGTTAAACTCTAGGTAGACTAAACTAGTTTATCGAATTACTTCCCAGGTTATGCAACATTGTCTCCAGCTTTCATTTCTTCACTCACTTGTTCTTCTCTTTCTGAAATGGGGCCCATACACACTCACATGGGGTGGCACCCCTTTCCAGAAAGTTTTCATTGATAGCTCCCCCTACCAAGAAAGAGTTCAGCTGCTCCCTCTTCTCTGAGCTCCTATAAAACCCTGTGCATTGCTAAGTATCATGAACTTCCAGACTCTTTCATAAGTTTCTATGTGCACCTACACTCAGAGACTGAGTTCTGTAGAGGCAGAGTCTACCTTTTCTCTCTTTGTGTCCCTGGCATCTAATTTAGTTCCTAGCTTTTAAGAGATAGATAAACAGATTAACAATAGAGAGAAAAAAAGCAACTTGTGTTGGAAAGTTATCTCTGGCAGAAGTGTGAAGGATGGATGGTATTACGCAAGACTCTCACAGAAAAGAAAGAGACATCTGTATTTAAAAAAAGGAAGTCTGTTGACTTACAAAACTGGAAAATTGACAAAAAAGTTAGAGCTAGGTGGGGACATAGGTGCCCACATACTGTCCTTAGTAATTTGTTGCATTTCATGTCTTGCCTGTGCTTTCCTCTGGGCCAATTTCAGCCCTAAGCATTGAAAAAAATCTAGACCTGCTTCTCCCAAGTTAAAAACCCCAGAAAGAATAAAAAACCTGTTTTCCAATTGTTCTAATGAAAATTCAGGGACTTTCTGATTTGGCCAGGATTAGGTGATTGCAGCATGCTGATTGCAGCATGTTAGGGGAGCAGGATCCCATTTAGGAATTGTGGAATGGGGTCATCCCACCTTAACTCCATGGACTGAGAACAGAAAGGGGTGGTTCCCAAAGGAAATCTAGACTGTGTCCAGAAGAAAAAGAAAGGGAAACCAGACATGCATCTGGGGAGACTGAACGGAGAGGTTGACCTTGACCTTGGATTAGACTAAGTGCCCTTGGACTGAGGATGGAGGAATTCAGAAGTTTAATGCTATGTTCAGGCTTCTGCATTCTTCTCCCCTCAGATCAAAATCATTACATCAGAAGAGATCGTTTAGGGATAGAGAGATGGCATTTGCCAGAGAACAAGCTCTCAAGGCAAGCCAGCAGTACATCAGAACTACCCTGCTCATTCCTGCCTGCCAGTCAGCAAACCTGGCTTTTACTCTTTGGCAATTCTGAAAAATTCTATAATGAAAACAGGGGAAATGGATTTTTAAAAAATATATCTTTTACTGAAGTATGTCATTCATACATGAATATGCATAAACAATAAGTGTATAGTAAAGATTGTGAACTTATAAAATAAACATGCATAACATCATACAGGGGTCTCATACAACACCTCTCCATCAACATTTTGCGTTGTTGTGAAACATTTGTTACAAACCATGCAAGGGCATCCTCAAAATATTACTAGCTATAGTCTCTTTCTTATATTTGGTGTATTCTTCCCCCAACCCACCCTATTTTTTAAAAATATATTTTTATTACAGAGGTTGTGATCTTACAAAACAATCATGCACATGTGTAGAATTCCCATACAACACCCTTTCACCAATACACCACACCATGGTGGAACATTTGTTACAGATTACGAGATAATATCATCAGACTATTACCACCAACAGTCTATAGGTCACACCAATTGTAATTTTCCCATGATTCTCCACATTCCCATCACACTGCAATAGTGATGTACACCTGCTCTATCTCATAGGAGGACATTTTTGCATTTGTACCTTCATTCACAAATCTCATCCACCTCTGGGTTTACTGTGTTATTCAGTCTCCAGATTATTTTTCACCTTCTCTCAATTGACATTTACTTCCCCAGACTACCCTTTTCAGCCCCAATCCCATTTATAAACTAGCTCCTACTCACTATAATATGTTACCATCAACTCTATCCATTCCCATGCTTTTGCCGTCAAGTTAATTAAAACTTCTACATACATTAAGCATCAGTAGTTCTTCTCAACCCTCCTCTTATCTTCTAATAATCTATACTCCAGGTTTTAACTCTACGTGTTTATTCTTCATATTTAGTTCATATTAATGAGACCATGAAATATTTGTCCTTTTGTGTCTGGCTTACTTCACTTAGTATAATATCTTTAAGATTCATCCATGTTATCATGTGTCCCAATTGCATTTTCTTCTTACTGCAACATAGTATTCC
>PVKH010030301.1:0-12513 GCA_004027955.1 Chaetophractus vellerosus | reverse complement strand
CCTGGGAATTGTCATGGATGATGCTGCAATGGAGGATGTAGGCCAGTTTATATGATCATGTATCATTCAGGAACTGTAAAGAAGAGAGGGTTGTCTATGGCCTGAACTGTGATCTATGTCTGATGGCAAAGCCCCAAAATGTGTGTAACTATCAGAGGCGTTATGCCACACTTAGGGATGTGCATGTGGGGGGTTGTGGATGGGGTAGGGGATGGCATATGGGTACTCCTGGAATCTCTGTGTAACATTTGTGTAATCAATGTCTCCTAAAAATGTATATAGATATATAAAAAATAAATAAAAAATTAATTAAAAAATATTTTTCATATTTTCTTCTTCAATGTTCACAAATAATTTTTTCTATAACTTAATTCTATTATAATGTTTTACTTTGCTTTAAGAACAAATATTGAAGTGCTGTTTTTCCTTTTTAGCTCTTTGTTTATAAATAAGATAAATTAATAGGATTTTTAAAAGACCAATGAATATTATCATAACAAAAAGTAATGAGGATTCAAATTTGCAAGATTGTAAATGTTAGTGCTGCATGATGATTTTAAAATAAATATCTGAATTAATCTTTAAAAAAAAGACACTGGGGGAACATACTGAAGAAATTGTAAACATACATAAAAAGATAATGGACATGATGGTGATGAATGGCACAATCCAAGAAATAAGAAAGACGCTGGAAACATAACAGGAGATTTGAACAGGCAGAAGAAAGAGTTAGTGATGTGGAAGACAGTACATGTGAAATCAAACAGATAGTAGAACAGACAGATAAAAAGATAGAAAAAATCCGGCAGGGACTCAGGGATTTAACCAACAACACAAAATGCACAAATATACGCATTACAGGCATCCCAGAAGGAGAAGACAAGGGAAGGGGATCAGCAGGAGTGTTAAAGGAAATAATGGCTGAAAACTTCCCAACCCTATTGAGGGAGATGGATGTACATGTCCAGGAAGCACCACACACCCCAAACAGTATAAATCCCAACAGGCCAACTCCAAGACATATACTTGTCAAAATGTCCAATGGTCAAGACAAAGAGAAAACACTCAAGGCAGCAAGAGAAAAGAGAACCATCACATACAAGGGAAGCTCAATAAGATTAAGTGCTGATTTGTCATCTGAAACCATGGAGGCAAGAAGACAGTGCTATGACATAGCCAAGGTACTAAAAGAAAAAGGCTTCCAGCAATGAATTCTCTGTCCAGCAAAGCTGGCATTCAAAAATGGACAGTTCAAAATATTCACAGATAAACAGAAATTAAGAAAGTATGCCAATAAGAAACCAGCCTTTCAAGAAATGCTAAAGGAGATTCTACAGGTTGAAAGGGAAAAACAGGAGAGAGAGAGTTAAAGGACAGTGTAACAACAACTAAAAAGACAAAAAGAGAAAAGAACACAACATATGACAAACATGAACTCTAAGAAAATATGGCTGATGTAAGAAATCCTGGGAGAGTAATAACACTGAATGTTAATGGATTAAACTCACCAGTCAAGAGACACAGATTGGCAGAATGGATAAGGAAATATGACCCATCTATATGTTGTCTACAAGACACATACGTTAGAACCAGGGATTCAAGGAGGCTGAAAGTGTATGGCTGGAAAACAATTTTTGAGCAAACAATAACCACAAAAGGGCAGGAGTAGCTCTACTAATATTGGACAAAATAGACTTTAAATGCAAAACTATCGTAAGAGACAAAGATGGAAACTGTACATTAGTAAAAGGGGTAATCTTTCAAGAAGAAAGAACAATCATAATCATTTATTCAGCTAATCAGGGTGCCTCAAAATACATGAGGGAAATACTGGAAAAACTAAGTGGAGACAAAAATGCCTCTACAATTATAGTGAGGGACTTTAATACACCATTATCACCATTACACAGATCATCTAGGCAGAGAATCAATAAAGACACAAAGACTCTGAATAATGCATTAGAGGATTTGGAACTAACGGACATATACAGAATGCTACACCCAAATACAGCAGGTTATACATTTTTCTAAGTGCACATGAATCATACTCCAAGATACACCACATGCTTGACAACAGGACAACTCTTAATGAATTCAGAAAGATTGAAATTATACCAAGTAATTTCTCTGACCACAATGCAATGAAATTGGAAATCAAAAAGAGCTAGAGAACCAGATTAGTCACAAAGATATGGAAGTTAAACAACACACTCTTAGACAAACAGTGGGTCAAGGATGAAATCTTAAGAGAAATCAGTAACTACCTTAAAATGAATGAAAATGACAACACAACATATCAAAACCTATGAGATGCAGCCAAAGCTGTACTGAGAGGGAAATTCATAGGTATAAATGCATATATCAAAAAAGAAGAAAGAGCTAAAATTGAAGGCATAACTGCACATACACCTGAGGAATTGGAAAAACAACAACAAACTCACGCTGAAGGAAGTAGAAAGAAAAATAGCAAAGATTAGAGCAGAACTAAATGGAATATAAAATAAGACAACACTAGAAAAAAAATCAACAAAACCAAAAGCTGGTTCTTTGAGAAGGTCAATAAAATTGACAAACACTTATCCAGACTAAAAAAGAAAAAGAATAGCAGATGCAAATACACAAAAGAAGTTTGAGGAAGGGGATATCACTATGGACTCCACAGAAATAAATGGTATCATTAGAGGATATTTTGAAAAATTATATGCTACCAAGAATATAATTTAGAAGAAATGCACAAATTCCTAGAATTTTACAAACAGCCTACATTGACAAAAGAAGAAATGCAATTAATGTGCCACACTAATGAAGGATGTTTATCTGGGAGGTTGTGGGAGGTGTCAGAGGTGGGACAATGGAAATACCTATAATTTTTGTGTAACATTTATGTAATCTAAGTATCTTTTTAAAAAATTTAAAAGTTATTTTAAAAAATAGTAACTAAAATTATCAAATACCTAGGAATAAATTTAACTAAAGATGTAAAGGACTTACATACAGAAAACTACACAACACTGTAAAGGAAATCAAAGAAGACTTAGAGAGGAACACCATCTCACACCTTATACAAAAATCAACTCAAGATTGATCAAAGATCTAAATATAAGAGCCAAGACAATAAAGACCTTGGAAGATAATGTAGGGAAGCATCTACAGAACATTGTAATAGGAAATGGCTTCATGAACTTCACGCCCAAAGTATGAGCAGCAAAAGGAAAAATAGATAAATGGGATCTTCTTAAAATTCAATCTTTTGCTCCTCAAAGGACATTATCAAGAAAATAAAAAGGCAGCCTACCCCATGGGAGAAAATATTTGGCAACCATATATTTGATAGGAGCCTAATATCCTGCATATATAAAGAAATCCTACACCTCAAAAAGAAAAAGAAAAACAACCCATTTTAAAAATGATCAAGTGACCTGGAAAGGCATTTCTCCAAGGAAGAAATACAAATGGCTGAAAAGCACATGAAAAGATCCTCGACATCGCTAGCTATTAGGGAAATGCAAATCAAAACTACAATGAGATATCATCTTACACCCATTAGAATGATGGTTATTAAAAAAGTGTTGGAGAGGATGTGGAGGAATGGGAACCCTCATCCACTGCCAGTGGGATTGTGGAATGGTCTAGGCACTGTGGAGGACAGTATGGCGGTTCCTCAAAAACTAACTATAGCTCTTCTGTATGATCCAGGAATTCCACTGCTGGGTATATACCCAGAAGAAATGAAAGCAAAGACACAAACAGATATATGCACACCAATATTCATAGCAGCATTATTTACTATTGCCAAAAGTTGGAACCAACTCCAGGGCCCATCAACAGATGAATGGATAAACCAAATGTGGTACACACATACAATGGAATGTTACTCAGCTGTAAGAAGGAATAAAATGCTTACAGAAAGGATAACATGGATAAATATTCAAGACCTTGTGTTGAGTCAATCAAGCATGAAGAGTACATGATGTCACTGATATGAATTAAGGAAATTGAGCAGCCTCAGAGAGCTATTGTCTGAAAGGTAGGTTTACAAGAAAGAGAAAGAGAAGAGATGGTTGTGAGCCATCACCCATAGGGACGTAATCTATGGTAAAGTGATAGAGTATAGTTGTGTATTGAAAGGATAGGACAGGAGGGTAGTGATATTATTGGGTTGGGTGGTTCAGGGTTGACAGGTGGGTAGATTGGAAATGGTGGGTTGGAATACCCAGGATACTGAGTGGAGGGTTGGAAGAGAGACCATCTGGAGGGACCACCAGAGGGACCACTTGGGATTTGTGGGTATGAGATTGAAAGTACAGAGGAGGGAATGCTCTTTTGGCAATATGACAATGGAGTGTCACTGGTTTAAGGTGTTGGTTGGTGGGGCATTCGGGACAGGGTGCACCTGGAGCAGGCTTCTAGGGAGTGTGTGAATGTTCATTCTGTGATAATGTGTTGTATCAGTGGGTGGAGACCCCCATAATGAATGGGAAGCAGTTGGACTCCCATCTTTGGGAGGACCAATTCATTCAGAAATAGACAGATGGGAGTCTCTCAAGAGCAAGGGTGGTTCATAATAGGGGAAAACAAACCAGAAGTCAAGACCTCTTGCTTGTAACTATGAATCTTGTCTTGTATTTTATGATTGCTTTGTACGATATTAGGAGAGCTACTCCTGCCATTTTTAGGTTATTATTTGCTTGTACAATTGTTTTCCAGCCATTCACTTTCAGCCTCCTTGAATCCCTGGGTCTAAGGTGGGTCTCTTGTAGACAACATATAGATGGGTCATATTTATCCATTCTGCCAATCTGTGTCTCTTGAGTAGTGAGTTTAAACCATTAACATTCAGTGTTATTCCTCTCAATGAATTTCTTACATCTGCCATATTTTCTTTGGGTTTATGTACGTCCTATGTAGTTTTTGTTTCTCTTTATGTCTTTTTAGTTGATCATACACTCTCCTCCAACTCTCTCCTGTTTTTTCCTTTCAACCTTTAGAGATTCTTTTAGTATTTCTTGAAGTGCAGGTTTCTTATTGGCATATTCCCTTATTTTCTGTTATTCTGTTAATATTTTGAACTCTCCATCATTTTTGAATGCCAGCTTTGCTGGATAGAGAATTCATGGCTGGAAGTTTTTATCTTTTAGTACCTTGACTATGTCATAGCACTGTCTTCTTGCCTGCATGGTTTCAGATGACAAATCAGCACTTAATCTTATTGAGCTTCCCTTGTATGTGATGGTTCTCTTTTCTCTTGCTGCCTTGAGTGTTTTCTCTTTGTCTTGACCATTGGACATTTTGACAAGTATATGTCTTGGAGTTGGCCTGTTGGGATTTATACTGTTTGGGGTGCGTGATGCTTCCTGGACATGTACATCCATCTCCCTCAATAGGGTTGGGAAGTTTTCAGCCATTATTTCCTTTAACACTCCTGCTGATCCCCTTCCCTTCTCTTCTCCTTCTGGGATGCCTGTAATGCATATGTTTGTACGTTTTGCTCTATCGGTTAAATCCCTGAGTCCCTGCTGGACTTTTTCTATCTTTTTATCTATCTGTTCTACTATCTGTTTGATTTTAGATGTACTGTCTTCCATATCACTAATTCTTTCTACTGTCTGTTCAAATCTGCTGTTATGTGAATCCATCATCTTTCTGATTTCTT
The DNA here is from genome assembly GCA_004027955.1 of Chaetophractus vellerosus. Taxonomy (NCBI): domain Eukaryota; kingdom Metazoa; phylum Chordata; class Mammalia; order Cingulata; family Chlamyphoridae; genus Chaetophractus; species Chaetophractus vellerosus. The sequence goes on along the minus strand of PVKH010030301.1, from coordinate 6,860 downwards.
GGATTGTGCTATTCATTGACATCATATACAGTATCTTTTTATGATGTTCATAATTTCTTCAGTATGTGCTCCCAGTGTCTTCTTAATATCCTTAATGTCTTCCTTCACTTCATTAAGTTGGTCCATGATATTTGTTTGTAGAGCTTTGATTAGTTGTTCTATGTTCTGCATCTCTTCCTGGTTTTTGGTTTGTTCTTTGGGATGGCCCATGCCTTCCTGTTTCTCAGTATGCCTTGTATTTTTGGTTGCCCTCTGGTCATAATTTTATCTTGATGAGTTTATTCAGTTGATTAGCTTCTTTCTCTGCTCTAGAGTTTTATTTAGCTTATAGTTCTGTGTGTGTTTTAAGTTTTCTCTTTGATACTTTCTTCCTCCTGTTGTATTTCCTTGCTTTTGTCTATGTTCCCTTGAAGGAAAAAGATTAGGGCCAGAGCAATTGGAAGGGGTAAGAAAGGAAAAGGGATAATAGTACTATTGATAAAAGTTAGGGGGCCATATCAGACTTAGTAAACTGAATATTTAACTCATGCAGGCAGTGTAGAGTAATAGGGGGAAAAATTAGAATGCCTACAGTGGAATGGGGAATCAAATAGAGAAAAATATATAGAATATTTTATAAGGCCAGAATGATGAGGAGAGAGAAAATTGATAAAGAAAGGCTGAAAGAAAAAAGCTAATACAAAAAAAGAAAGAAAGGAGAACAGAATAGAAAAGATAGAAGATGATAAGCATGAAGTTGAGAGCAGATGAAGAAAAGGTGGAATGTAAGAACCATAACATAAAGCTGAAGGTAGAAAGATGAAGGGAGGAGAAGAGAGTGTTGGTAGACATAATCACTATACACTGAGAATGGAAAGTCAAGGAAGAAGAAGACCAGAAAAGAAGAAAAAGCTAGCAGCACTGTAATGGTTTGAGTTTGATTTAATTATGATTTACAAAAATATAAATTAGATTATGTTTGTAAGCTAATCTGTTCTTCTGGGCATGATTAAGTTATGAGTAGGGCATTAACTGCAGTGAGCTGTTGAGCCCCACCCCTCGGTGGGCATGGTCTCAAGTATAAAGGCTAGGCAGCAGATTTAGAGAAGCAGAGCTTTGGAGAAGGAGATTTGAGAAGCAGTTCTGATGCTAGAGTGAGCCTTTCGCCCGATAGTCTACAGCTGGCCTTGTGGAGAGATGCAAAGCATAGAAAGCCTCATGGTCTACAGCTGAACTCGTGAAGGAAACAGAAGCTAAGCCCGGAGAGAAACACAGCCCCGGGAACAGAGGAACCCGGAAGCCTGAACCCTGGAGACGTTGGCAGCCATCTTACTCCAACATGTGGACTTGGGTATGGGAAGAAATTTATGCTTTGTGGCCTGGTAACTGTAAGCTTCTACCCCAAATAAATACCCTTTATAAAGACCGACCAATCTTTGGTATATTTTCAAAAGGCACACCTTTGGCTGACCAAAACAAGCACCTAATTAAAAAAAACAAAAACAAAACAAAACAAAAAAAAACAGAAAAGAGGAGAGAGTAAAGGTGAGAAAAGCAACAAACCAACAAACACAGAAGTACCAACCAAACACAGAAGCATGCAGTCAAACACAGCTAAGGGAGAACAGCATTCCTTTCTGGGCCCTTGTGGAACCTCTCAGCCTGTGTTCATTAATCAATTACCCTGCCGCCTTCTCTCTGCAGGCTTTGAGGCAGAATTTAGCAATTAAAGCAGGTCAAAACTTTTCTCTCTCTCTCTCTTTTTCTTTTCTTTTCTTTTCTTTTTTCTTTTTTTTTTTTTTTGATGAAATAAGGGTCCTTAAAGAATGCCTCTTCTGGGCCACCCCCTCCTGTGAGGGGACCCCAAATAGGCTCTTGGAGACTTATCGATTACTTCCCACTGTTTGACGCCCCCCCCCCAAGGGAGCTGAGACTGTTACTCAGCACAGAGCTGTAAAATTGCTGGCTCTGCCCCCTTCCTGAGCCTAGCCGCTGTGTCAGGGTTAGGTAAATTACCCTTGCACTGCAGATTCACCTCTCCCCTCAGCCCAGCACCACTTCCAGCCTGCTAATTCACTCCTAAAAACTCCTAGGGGGTCCTGGTGACCAAATCCATGGAAAGGAAACCCCTTTCCATCCTTTGCCAGAACCTTCCCACTCTCGGAGTTTATTCTCCTCTCCAGACTACCTGGCACAGGCTTGGACTGCCCAGCCCCTCGCCTGGAAAATAGGGTTTATGTGCCTGTGTTTCCAGCTGGGGAATAAGAAACTCACAACTTTATGTTGAACAGTCCACCTCATTGTCTAGTTCCTTCCATACTGATGCCCCGAAGACCTCTGTCCCCCAGGCTCCCAGAAACCACCACCTGAGCAGGCTCCCTTCCCCAATCCGCCATCCTCTGCTTGAGAGCCAGTGAGTGAGCACCTAAACTGACGCCATCTTGCCTCTCTCTCCTTCCCTATATTTTTTGTGTAACATTTATGTAATCTAAGTATCTTTTTAAACATTTATTTAAAATAGGGGAAAATCAATGTAATACAGTGTTGCAAAAAAGGCATTTCAAAAAATCCAACACTTCACCCCTCAGAGCTGGAAATGCAATTGTTGGGAACTTCGGAGGCTATGGAGCTGGAGGCGGAGGAGGCTGTGGAGGTCTGAGCGATGTGATCAGGCTGCCGTCGCTCACCTCTCTCTCTCTCTCTCTCCTGCCACCTCCTGTCTGGAAAATAACTTTTTTTAACTAAAAAGAAAGGAGAAAAAGAAAAGTAGCCATCCGCCCCTCATGCCCTCTCTTCCTCTCAGTCCTCCTCTGCCCTGTGAGGAAGCCTGGGTTGTCCGCTGCTCTGTCGGGGCCGCTCAGCCGAGCCCAGCCACGCCGGGCCGCCCCCTCCCGGCACCCCCATGCATCCCTTCTACATCCGGGCTGCCACCATGATAGGCAAGATCGCCGCCGCGGTGTCCTTCATCTTCAAGTTCCTCCGCACCAAGGGGCTCACGAGCAAGCGACAGCTGCAGACATTCAGCCAGAGCCTGCAGGAGCTGCTGGCAGAACATTATAAACATCACTGGTTCCCAGAAAAGCCGTGCAAAAGATCAGATTACCGTTGTATTAGCATCAACCATAAAATAGATCCTCTGATTGGACAGGCAGCACAGCGGATTGGACTGAGCAGTCAGGAGCTGTTCAGGCTTCTCCCAAGCGAACTCACACTTTGGGTTGACCCCTACGCAGTGTCCTACAGAATTGAAGAGGGTGGCTCCATTTGTGTGCTGTATGAAGCCTCACCAGCAGGAGGTAGCACTCAAAACAGCACCAACGTGCAAATGGTAGACAGCAGAATCAGCTGTAAGGAGGAACTTATCTCGGGCAGAAGAAGCCCTTCCAAAAACTACAATGTGATGACTGTATCAGGTTAAGATATAGTCTATGGATGGATCATCTTATAATGGATGGATAAATTTGATTTTTGCTTTGGGTGGGCTCCTCTTGGGGATGGATTATGGAATTTAAACCATGTCACAGCTGTGAAGATCTGGCACAAGATAGAATGGTTAAAAAAAAATTTTAAGTGGCAGTGCCATAGTTTGGACAGTACCTTTCAATGATTTAATAGCCTGTGAGTCCAAGTAAATGATCACTTTATTTGCTAGGGAGTGAAGTCCTAGGGTGGGCTCAGTTTCTCCCAGACATTATATCTAATTTTTACATCAATCCCTTTAATGCAAATCTGTATTTCAAAGAATCTTTCTCTGAGGTGGATCTTGCAGAGGAAATTTGCACTATCACACTTTGAAATTGTTATCGTTAAACTTTTTGGCAGCTCAATAGGAAAACTTAATGGTTTAAACATGGTAGTGCTGGAAATTTTATGACAAGACTTTTACCTAGCACTTAAATATGTATAAATGTACATAAGACAAAACTAGTAAGCATGACCTGGGGAAATGGTCAGACCTTGTATTGTGTTTTTGGCCTTGAAAGTATCAAGTGACCAGAATCTGCCATGGCAAGAGACTTTTAAAAAGACCCTTAAAAAGACACTGTCTCAACTGTGATGTTAGCACCAGCCAGCTCTCTGTACATTTGCTAGCTTGTAGTTTTCTAAGACTGAGTAAACTTCTTATTTTTAGAAAGTCGAGGCCTGGTTTGTAACTTTCCTTGTACTTAATTGGGTAAAAGTCTTTTCCACAAACCACCATCTATTTTGTGAACTTTGTTAGTCATCTTTTATTTGGTAAATTATGACCTGGTGTAAATTTGTACAGTTCATGTATATTGATTGTGGCAAAGTTGTACAGATTTCTATATTTTGGATGAGAAAATTTTCTTCTCTCTATAATAAATTGTTTCTTATCTTGGCATTTTAAAAAAGTCCAACATGGTTTCATATAAAAACATTCAGAAAACTAGTAATACATGCAAACTTTCTCAACATAATGAAGGACATTTATGTAAAACCTAGCGCCCCCATCATATTCAATGTTGAAAGACTAAGATGCCTGCTTTTACAAGTGCTTTTCAACATTTTACTAGGAGTCCTAGCCAGAGCAATTAGGCAAGAAAAAACTAAAGGCATCCAAGATGAAAGAAAGAAAAACGTCTCACAGATGACATGATCTATTTTTATAGAAAATACCAAAATACCCACAAGAAATCTACTAGAGCTTATAAACAATTCAGCAGAGTTGGAAGGTACAAAAATCAACATACAAACATCAGTTGTGTTTCTAAACACAAGTAATGAAAATTCCAAAAGGAAAATTAAGAAATAATTCCATTTCCATTCCATTCCACTCCATTCCATTGCATTCCATTCCATTTATTCTGAAAGAATAAATTTAACCAAGATGGTGGTAAATTTATACAATGAAAACTACAAAATATTGCTGAAAGAAATTAATGAAGATGTAAATAAATGGCAAGATATTTCTTGTTCATGGATTGGAAGAAAATATTGTTAAGCTCAATACTACCCAAGGCAATCTACAAAGCCAATGCAATCCATATAAATATTTTAGCAGTCTTTTTTGCATAAATAGAAAAGTACACCTTTACATTCATATGGAATTGCCAAGGACCCCAAATAACCTAGTCCAATTTAAAATAGAACACAGTTGGAGGTCTAACACTTCCCCTACTTCTCCAAACTTACTAAAAAGCTGTAGTAATCAAGGGTGGAATGGCAAGATGGTGGCAGAGTGAGGAGCTCCAAGAGTTAGTTCATCCTATAATACAGCTTAGTAATCACCCAGAGCTATCTGAATCACCTGTTTTGGGGGTCCAGGAGTCCAGAAGAGCATCCTGCAACATCCTTGGAAAAATGGAAGGAGGAGACTGCCTATCTTCAGTGAATATTTGTGAGTAGAGTACTCCACTCTGTGGAGACCTGTGCCCATCCCTCACTGGTGGCACAAGACACCTTAGGAGCTATTCCCTGGCTGGAGTTGGAAGCACCATTTCCAAAAACTGGGAGATGAAGAGATGGTTGGGCACCAATTTCAGCTACTGATTAGTAACTTTGGCTGACTAAAGTCCAATCCTAAGAACAGCTAAAGTTTGAACCTGTCCAAGTCAGAAAGAGGTTGGTAGCCTCCATTTTATGTCCATCCCTGGCATAAGAGAAAGCAGGGCTAATTGAAAATCACAGGGATGGTAGGGATCAGCTTCTTCCACCCAGATCAAGTTGCTGCCATAGCCTGTGCTCTAGGCTGTTGCCAGCAGGGGCTATGCTGCGGTGACCTGCACCAGTCTCTACAGGTAACTATAGTTGCTTTTGGCCCACATAGAATAGATATATGGGCACCCATGTGGCTACAACTCCACTACATTAGGACAGTGGTAGGGGTGGTGTTTATTCAACCTCTTTGGGCAACTACAGGCACTTTTGGCCCACATGGACTAGATTGTTGGACACCTGTGGCTTCATTCCAACCCCCAATAGAACAAGAGGAGGACAGTATTTCTTCAGCCTCTCTGGGCAACTGCAGACCCTCTTGGTCTAAACAGAATAGATTCTTGGGCACTCCTGGCTCCATACCCACCCTTGATAGAGCAGGAGGAGGAACAGTGCTCCCTCACCTCTCTGGGCAACTTAAGTCACTTCCAGCCTGCATGGACTAAATTGTTGGGCACTCTTGCTCCATCCATGCCTCTGGCAAGGGAGGAGATGTCCAGTGCTTCATCATTCTACCTAGGCCACTGCAGTCAGTTTTGACCCATGTGGCTTAGTTTTCTGCCCACACCTGCAGCTCTATCCCCATCCAAGGCAGGGGAGGAAGGGGTGGGGAGCTTCATCATTCTCTCTGGGCAACTAAAGATCGTCTTGGCCTGCACAGCTTGGATTATTGCAGAGATGTGGCTCTGTTTTTACTCCTGGCAGGGAAGAAAGATAGGAGAAGCTTAACCAGTTCTTGTGGTAATGCAGGCGGCTTCAATCTCCATGGATTACAGTACCAACTTCATCCTTAGCACCTACTCTGCAACCAACAAAGGAGCTAGGGCAAGAAACAGATGAAAAGAGCTGGAAAATTCAGATTGGCTAAACACAAGCCACTATAAAATTCCAAATTAAAGTGAACCTAGAATCAAAGAGGGGCTTTGCACAAAGGCAATAAAAAAGAAAGCTCTAGGCTAAAGAGATAAACTGAGCCCAGAATAAATACATCTAATAAATTAGATGTCAGTATTTATTTCAGTCCACACAGAGAAAGAGGAAGGTATGGGCCAGAGAAAGAAACTAAGACTCAGATGACATAAAGGAGCTGAGACAACTAAACATAGATGTTCAAACAGACCTTAATAAATTTAATGAGATGGCTAAAGAGATTAAGGATATTAAGAAGACACTGGGTGAACACAAAAAAAGAATTTGAAAGCATA
>PVKH010030300.1:0-12503 GCA_004027955.1 Chaetophractus vellerosus | reverse complement strand
ACTTCCTCTTTTCCTATTTGGGTGCCTTTAATTTTTTTTTTTCTTATCTAATCGCCCTAGGTAGAACTTCTAGTACAATATTGAATAACAATGGTGACAGTGGGAATCCTTGTCTTGTTCCAGATCCTAGAGGGAAAGCTTTCAACCTTTCCCCATTGACTACGGTGTTGGCTGTAGGTTTTTCATATATGCCTTTTATCATATTGAGGAATTTTCCTTCTATTCCTATATTCTGAAGTGTTTTTATCAAAAAAAGATACTGGATTTTGTCGAATGCCTTTTCTGCATCGACTGGGATGATACTGTGTTTTTTTTTCCCCCTCAATTTGTTAATATGGTGTATTACACTGATCAATTTTCTTATTTTCAACCAGTCTTGCATACCGGGAATAAATCCCACTTGGTTGTGATGTATAAGTCTTTTGATATGCTGTTGGATTCGATTTGCAAGTATTTTGTTGAGAATTTTTGCATCTATGTTCATTAGAGAGATGGTCTGTATATTTCTTTTCTTGTAGAATCTTTCTCTGGCTTTGGTATTAGGGTGATGTTGGCTTCATAAAATGTGTTGTGTAATTTTCTCTCCTCTTCAATTTTTTGGAAGAGTTTAAACAGGATTGGTGTTCATTCTTTTCAAAATGCTTGCTAGGACTTTTCTTTGCTGTGAGTTTTTGACGTATTCAGTCTCCTTAAATGTGATTGGTTTGTTAAGTTCTTGTATTTCTTGTAGTATCAGTGTAGGTTGGTTGTGTGTTTCTAGGATTTGTCTTTTCATCTAGATTGTCTAGTTTGTTGGCATATAGTTTCTCATAATATCCTCTTATGATTCTTTTTATTTCTGTGAGGTCATTTGTAACTTCCTCCCTTTCATTTCTGATTGTATTTATTTGCATCTTCTCTCTTTTGTTCTTTGTTGGTCAAGCTAGGGATTTTCAATTGTTTTGATCTGAAAGAACCAGCTTTTGGTTTTGTTGATTTTCTCTATTGTTTTTCTTTTCTCGTTTTCACTTATTCCTGCTCTAATCCTTATTATTTCTATCCTTCTACTTGCTTTGGGATTGGTTTGATGTTCTTTTTATACTTTCTCTAGTTGTTCAGTTAAATCTTTGTGTTTAGCTCTTTCTTGTTTTTTAATATAGGCATTTAGGGCTAAAGAATTTCCCACTCAAGACTCCCTTCACTGTATCCCATAAATTTTGATACATTTTGTCCTCGTTTTCATTTGTCTCAAAATATTTACTGATGTCACTTGCAATTTCTTCTCTGACCCACCGATTATTTAGGAGTATGTTGTTCAGTCTCCACACATTTGCGAATTTACTTTTTTCCTGTCTATTATCGATTTCTAGTTTCATTCCATTATGATCTGAGAATGTGCTTCGTATAATTTCAATCTTTTTATATTTATTGGGAGCTGCATTGTGACCTAACATGTGGTCTATCCTGGAGAACGATCCATAGGCACTTGTAAACTGCTGAGTTTGGATGCAGTGTTCTGTATATGTCTGTTAGGTCTAACTTGTTTATCATATTGCTCAAGTTCTCTGTTTCCTTGTTGATCTTCTGTCTAGTTGTTCTATCTAATGATGTGAGTGCGGTGTTGAAGTCTCCAACGATCATTGTAGAAATGTCTATTTCTCTCTTCAGTTTTGCTAGGGTTTGTGTCATATATTTTGGGGCACCCTCGTTAGGTGCGTAGATATTTATGACTGCTATATGTTCCTGGTGGATCATCCCTTTTTATTAATATATCATGTCCTTCTGTATCTCTTATACCTTTTTTGCATTTAAAGTCTATTGTGTCTGATATTAGTGTAGCTACCCCTGCTCTTTTCTGGTTACTATTCACGTGGAGTTTCTTTTTCCAACCTTTCACTTTCAGGAGGTTTGTATCCCTGGGTCTAAGGTGAGTTTCTTCCAAGCAGCATATGAATGGCTCCTTCCTCAAAGGACCATCACTCACACTGCCCATGGCCCAGCACTCACTCTAGAGGTAAAGGTGGCTCCATGTGGAATTGCCCGAGTTAGTACATACAAGGCAGCCAAGTCAGACCATGGCAGAGAGGGCTGATGGCGGCAGGAGTCCAGGTTCCCCTCTAGGGGACAGTTAGGGCTGAAGGCAGCTGCCCCGCCGAGGTCTGCCATCCCAATCTCCCACACGCCCAGGGGCTGCTCTGGGCTTGCCCATGGTGTGGGCGCCCAGGCTTCCATGCTGGTTAATTTGTCTAGAAGCAGTTGAGCCTTTGGTAGCATCTGTGCCTCCTTCAGCAGCCCCAGATGAGGTTGGAGCCATAAGATATGCGGAGCCTCCGGCCCTGAACCATACTGGGAGGGAGCTGCCTCCTGACCGTGATCACACACCCAGGAGTCTCACGAGCAAGAAGCAAAGCAAACACCTCTATTTCTCAAGCACTGGAAATCTAGGTTTAAAACAGATAGAATGATAACAAAATTGCAGGCTGAATTTATTTTAAGAAAGCAGTAGAAGATGTAGTAGTTGTTTCAAGTTAGGATTTATTTCTAATGGTCGGTGCTTATAGTATTTAGCTGTAATGAAGTTAGAACTCCCAGTGAATGTTCTTCTACAGGGAAGTAGACAATTGCTGCTTTGGGTGCTTGTTAAAAATAAATTATTGTTCTGAGGCAAACTTGTCATTCTCTGTTTTTTACTGTTTAATTCAGCTATATACAAATGAAGGTTCTAGTACTTCTGATTAAACCCTTATATGTGAGAATGGTTCTGATCTCTTCCTATGTTCTGCCATTTGGAATGCACTCGGTATATTCAGGAGAATTCAGGATTTCAAGGGGTATTCAGAAACCTGATGTTCTTGCTTTCTTCCCTCATTTATTTTGAAGAATTTGAAACTTTTATCACTGAAGATTTCAGAAATTTTTCTTGATAGTTTTTATGATTAAAAACTATCTGAAACTTTTCAATAATTTTTCATATTGCAGAAAAAAGAAACTAATGTTTTGAAGATATCTTAGAAATATTTTAGAAATTTAGAGTCAGAAGTTACATAGAACATAATTTTCCTCTTAAATATTGCATTTTTGCTCTAGTCTTTATTACAAGACATTATTACTTTTTCAAAAGGACTCATAGTCTCTATTTGGCAGTTAAGTTCCTATATTTCCAAAGAAAGAGATAGGATTATGAACAAACTTTCAAGGACTAAATCATAAAAAAAAAAAAACACTTTTAAAGTAATACTGTCTACCAATCACTGGGTTTGACTGATGCCCAATGATATCTATTAATGACAAAACATTAATTTTATGCTTTGATTTAGGGCTTTACAGTATGTTTCCTACATATTATGGGAACAACATAATACTTAAAAAAAATCTATAACCAATGAATGTATTGATGTATTTTTTAACCTTCTTTAAGTCATTTCTTCCTTTGTCCTTCAAATCATGAGAACGTACAAAAAATCACCAATTGTTATTACTTTTTGCATAACAATGAATCATTAAAATAAAATCACAAGTTAGAAATGCATTTCTTTATAGGTGATACTCATCTAAATGGGGTGTAATTTCAGGGACACCACATGCCACTCTAGTTCATGAAATGATACATATCAATGTCAAAAAAGGCAAGCACAGACCACTTAGGCCCAGCATGGAGGCACCTCAAGTTGGCAAATATTTAGTGGGTGTAAACTCAGACCAAGAACAGCAGCTAGACTATAAAAATAAATAGATCAACAGCAGGCAATAGGCTAGAGGAATTTCCCAACGTTGCTCTCATGCTTCTGCTACATTAGGTCACAGGGGCAGGTTTATAGCTGAAACATGAGGAACGAAAGTGCATCTCTGGCCCGTTTTAAATTGCCATCGCTGGGCTGACACGAGTGCTGTGTCTCAACAACCACAAAGCCTCATGTCATAAGCTGCTCCTCAGGGCTTCAGAGAACATTCACCAGACAGGGGACAAAACAGGGCTTGCTGAGGAGGCTGGGGGCCCAGGGCTTAGGCCTCCCGTCACAGCCTCACTGCCTTCATTACTTTCACATGTGGCATTGCTAGTGTTTAAAGAGCACGGTGTCTTCTTAAAAATAGGACGGATCAGCCAGAGATCTCTTCCTTTCCTTTCCTTGTCGGGTGAGGGAACAAATGTGCCAGAGGTTCAGTAACTGTCCCCAGACCGCAGTGCTCAGTCTGCAGCAGGACAGACCTAGAGCTGAGTCTGTTTGAAGGCATCTACTTGGCCTAGAAAATCCTATGTATTATTATTAGCATTTGTGTGAATAACTATTTCTAGGGGAAAGTGACACATGGAACAACATCACTTTGAGCTATGCTTAAGTGGAATTTATTACAACAATGAAGAGGTTTCCTAGATTCCAAAGGTGTTCAGAAGCTCCGTGAGAATTTGAGGTCAGCCAAAACAGAGAAATCAAATTGCTTATTATTGGTTTTATATTAATTTGTTATTTTTGCAGATGGCATTTTTGATGATAAGAGTAAATGAGGCAGTCCTTATAATACTTGATATATAGAGAAATGACTTGTATCCGTACAGTCATTTATTGTGGATTGCAACTTCCATCATGATTTCTGAGCCCAATGTATTGGGTAAAATCTACTCACTGAAAATAAATTTGGCGAAAGTCAAATTCCACATTCATCAACATTACTGAGTTGTGCAAAATTTAGTTTTGTCAATCTTAAGAAAATGTAAGGCAATTCATGTTCAAGTGTTTTGTGGTTTTTTAAAAAGCACAATTAATAATAGCCAGCAAGGTTTAATTGACCTCTTTCCATATTGTTTAATAAAACTATTAAAATGATTGTTAGTTGTTGAGTCTCCGGGTAGTTTCATCTTCCAAAGAGTATAATATTTATGTGAACTTTTCCACAAATAATTGTAATTTAAAGTTCAGTAGAAGTAGAGATAAGTACAAAGAAACCAGATAAACAAAATCAGGAGTACTGTGGACTGACAGTTGAACCAAGAGGATCAGAAGAATTACTGAGATAATACCTTTCCGCCACAGAGAGTAGAATCCCTATTCAGGAAAAATTTCTATGAAAATTTCAAGTAGTTGAACCCCAGAAACCCAAGCGTGTGTAGTCAGAAACACTGAGGAAGACCAGACCAGACCAGACCACACCAGAATACACCAGACCAAACTAAAGGCACAAAGGAGTCAAATAAACTCAAGATGTCATGGCAATGTAGACACTTTGGTCTTAAAGGGACACCACCAGTCAAAAATTTTATTTGTAGGAACCTTTATTTCACTGAGTTCAAATACTCAGCAGTGTATATTTTATGTTGTCTAGGAAGTTTTAAATGTTCCTTTCTCTTTCCTTTCATAAAGGTCAATTTAGAATATGTTATGTCTCTCAAAGGAAACCTCTCACTTTCTCTCTTTCCCTCTCTGTCACATGCACATGCCCTCTATCTAGCAGGCCTTCTCCCTTGTAATGTCTTTTCTTGTCCCCCATCATCTCATCATTGGAAATACCATTTCATAATTCACAATACATATGGAGCTGACCTTAGAAAAGGATTCCTTTAAATAGGGAGGCAGCATTGGCTCTAGTAAAGAGCTGGGCTAAGCCTCATGCATATTTCCTCTTATTTGTTTCATCTCAGAGTCAGAAATAATTAAGGAAACTTCAAGAGACCCATACAATTAGCTTTACAACTATTGTCACTGGCATGACCAATTGGACTCTTTGTTTCCTCTTACTGGAGTCAGAACTGCAATGTACTTTCTAACTATAATTGAGTGTTTTAGTTGGATAATTTGAGAACCACAATAAGACATAATTTAATGACAACCAAATTATATTGAGCCACTCATATCCCAGGCATTGTGCTGAAAGGTTTTATTTGTTCGATAAATAAATTAATCAAAATATATTCAGATAAGATGAATTAGACTCAGCTGCATACCTGAATCTAATGACTATAAATGAGAGAACAGGTGGCAGAGCCAGCCTCTTCCTGCACTGTTTCCCTAGCTGTCCCTTCCTCACCATCAGGTCACATGGGCCCAGTGCCTCTCAGGCAGCCAATCACCAGGTAGTGTCACAGGAAGCACTTTTATTACTGGGGTTTGAGTAAATCCAGTCTCCCCCAGGCACGCAGATGCATGAAGAGGTACAAAAAATAGCTTTTTCCCAGCATCCCCTCAAACTGAGGCCCTTCCAGTCAATGGCTTATTGGAGACTACAGATTTGATAGCAAAACCTGAACTCGTAATTTTCCTCTAAAAACACATTTTTAGATGACGTTCATTGTCTTAAAAGTTGTTTCACCTGTTATAACTGTATACTTTACAGCTGTATATCTTTGATATGTGAAGACATTTAACTTCTATTTTATGTCAATAATTGTATAAAAAATTAAATATGAGATTTGACTTTATTGTAATTATTTTTTTTTGAGTAGATACCAGGGATTGAGCCCAGGACCTTGTACACAGGAAGCAGGCGCTCAACCCCTTGAGCAATACCAACTTCTCTGGAAATTGTCCTACTTAAAATGGGTTCACGCCCACAGGAATGGATTAGATTTAAGAACATGTTTTTCTGGGGTACATACAGTTTCAAAGTACCACAAAAAACATAGGCAAAAAATCAAATTATTATAGGAAAAAGAAAAAGTAAAATTTTTGCCATGCTTCTGAATTATTTTAGTGGACTTAATGCAACAAAAGTTCAAAAGTACACTACCTACGGAAGGATTTGCAAATGCTTATCATTATAAGGTACTGGGGAATGAACCTAGGACCTCACACACGGGTAGCAGGCATTCAACCACTGAGCTACAACTACCCCCAGCAGGAGTGTGGGATTTTTTGTTGTTTTTGTTTTTAGGAGGTACTGGGGATTGAAACGTGGACTTCATACATGGGAAGCAGTGCTCAGTCACTTGAGCTACAGCCACCCCTTGTGTTGAGGAACATTTTGAAGTTTTCACTACCACAGTTGCGCGCGTATGTGTGTGTGTGTGTGTTTCTGACTGCTGTGAACCTTTCTTGGTTTTGAGACTGTACATGATGTTTGGAGACTTTACATGTCATCTTAATGTAATCAATTATTTTATCTTCTTTGATTAATCAAATATTTCTTCAATAGCTGTTAAAGCAAATCAGCCTCATAAATCAGTGTGTCCAAAACTTCTATTTAAGTAAAATTTTATTGAAATATATCATTCATACATGAATATACATAGACAATAATTGTATAGTAAAAGTTGTGACTTACAAAACAAACATGCCTATGATCATATAGGGCTTGCATCACCCCAACACCAACACCTTGCATTGTTGTGAAATTTTGTTACAAGGTATGAAATAGCACAGTCAAAATATTACTACTAACCATAGCCCATACCTTATATTTGGTGTATTTTACCCCAACCCACCTGATTATGAACACCCTGTGTTAGTATTAAACATTTGTTGTAGTTTATGAGAGAACGTTCTCATATTTGTCTTGTTAACCACAGTCCATCTTCCACCAGTGGATTCTTTGTGTTTTACATACCCATGTTTTGTACAATCCATTCAAAGTATACACTCAGTAGCTCTCATTTTCATCAGAGTTGTGCTCATCACCTCAATTTTAGAACATTTTCATTACTCCAAAAGGAAAAATCCCATACCTCCTTATATCTCCATATAGTTGTCCCTTAGAATTGATATATCTTTTTTGCCATTGCTGCAAAAATATAGCAATATTACTGTTAATTGTTGTCCATACATTACATTAGATGTAATTTTCCTGTTATGACATCCTTAACTCTTTGTAAAAGAACATTATTATATTTACACTATTTTATGCATTTATTTATTTTACTGGGAGGTCCCAGAGATCGAACCCAGGTCCCTCCATATAGAAGACAGACACCCAACCATTTGAGCCACATCCACCCCCCTATTTACACTATTAACCACAATCTTCATCCACCTGTTTTACATACCCTAGATTACTCTCTAGTTTTACATACTGTTTTACATACCCTAGATTCTCTAGTTTCCTTTCAAATGACATTTACATTCACAGACTACCCCTTTCAGCCACAATCTCCTTTATAAGTCAGTTTCCATAACATCTGGATACATCTCAATGTGTTCTCTATTTTCTGATGAATATGTGACATCCATTTCCATGCTCCCACCACCATGGTTTCTCCCCCAAGAATATCAAATATCAAATCTTTCCCAATTTTCCACTCGGGGGCTTGAGTGGACTTTCTAGAGTTTTCGTCTGTGTGTGTGTGTGTACTTCTGTATAATATGGTTATTCACTTTCCTTTTTATTCCTTCAGGTTCTTAAAGTGTGGGGTTAGTATCCCTAAAGATCAGACCATCTTTTGACATGCCTGAATATAGTCTTCACTTTTATGGCTGTTGAAAAATTTTATGGTGGCAGGTACTTTAATTTCGATGTATTCTGCTATATCTAGTAAAGACTGGATCTTTCTGGAAATGTCAGCCATCAACTCAACAGGTTATAAATGATTTGTCTTCTTTTAGTTCATTTTGGAAAGTTTCTATCTTATGCCCCAGTAAAAAATTGAATCTGTCTACATCTTTACTGATGTCTTCCAGTTTTTGTAGTACTGATACTGTGTTCTTCTAACTGGCTCCCACTGAAGTTGACTCAAGTTCATAAAATTCATTTTCAATTAGGCTGGGCTTCTCAAAAAGTGTTGTCTTTCCTCCAAATGGGCAGAATCTAGTGCCTAATTTGTCTTGACTTGAATGAAGTCATATCTTAATAATGACAAAAATGGCTGTGAACATCAGCAGTGCCATCTTGCACAGCAATCCATGACCAGCTGGGCCTGGTAAAGGTCCCCAGGAGGTGCTACCACTGCCCAGCTCTCTGTCTCCAGGACCAGGGGACACAGAGCCTCACGACCTTCACAGGAACCTCTATGGCCCAATGGCCATTGTGGAACCCCTCAGGTTTCCAGGTTGCTGCTGGCCACAACAGACTTCAGAGAACAGCAAGAACATTCTTTGTCCTGGAACCTAAGCAGAGCCTGGAAACCAGGGCAGACTCCAGTGCAAGTGGGGAAGGGGGAAAACTACAGTAATCCCTAGCCAACGTTTTTTCTTTTTAAGATACTTAGATTATATAAATGATACATAAGAAAATATAGGGGATTCCCATATGTCCCACTCCCTCCCCCTCTCCACTTTGCCACATTGACAACATCCTTCATTAGTGTGGTACATTTGTTACAATTGATGAACACATATTGGAGCCCTGGCACCAAGTGTGGATTACAGTTTACATTATAGTTTAAACTCTCTCCCGCACAATTTTGTACCTTACGACAAGATATATAATGGCCTGTATCTGTCATTGCAAGGTCATTCAGGACAATTCCAATGTCCCCCAGATGCCCCCATATTACACCTATTTTTCCCCTCTACCTCCCCTCAGGACCTCCGGTGGCCACTGCCTCCATATCAATGATAAAAGTTCTTCCACTGCTAGAATAACAATCAGTCTATAGTAGAATAACAGTAAGTCTACTCTAGTCCATTGTTTATTCCCTAATCCTAAGGCTTCTGGGATGGTGATGCCCACTCTGCCTCTAATTGAGAGGGGACTGAGATCCCACAGGGCAGATGGATGGGACTATCTTGCATGCAGTTGTACTCACTCTCTGTTCCTTGGGATGGTCGTTGTCCATCATCATCTTGTTAGTTGTCCTGGGTGAGTCAGATCTTACAGTGATGAAACACATAATGCCAAAATTTATTTTTTTCAATTAAAAAAATTTTTATTTCAAATTCTTTTAAATTTTTTGTATTTTATTTGTCATTTTAAAAACAATCACTATTATTTCATTTTCTTATTAATTTTATTCAGGTATTTTGTTGGCTCATTTTTGAAGAAGTGTTGGCTCACAGAAGGGTAACAACTGTGGCAGGGGAGGATCATTGGTGTGGGGTGTCAGTGATGGGGGATGTATGGGAGGAGGTTCACCTGGGGCATACCTATAAGGCATTGAATGTGTTCTAGGGTTCCCGGGGCATTGTCACAGTGGGTGGATCCCAAGCAATAACTGAAAGAATATCCAATTCCCACCCTGGGGAGTTCTGCCAAATTCTCTAATGGGACAGCAAGAAATCCCCCTAGTACAGGGACAGTGACTAGTGAAGGAGGATGGACCATTGACAGGCGCTTGTTATGTATTAGTATACTAATGAACCTTTTCTTTTGAAATTGAAACTTAGCCTAGTATGATAGCTTGCCTAAGGTTACCTCCTGAGAGTCCCCTTGTTGCCAATGGTTTTTAAATAGCTTTATTGAGGCATATTTTACATATCATAAAATTCACCCATTTCAAGTATACAGTTCAATGGTTGTAGGAAATTCAGTGAGTGGTGCAATATCTTCCTCCTGTCTTTTGGGTACCCAATGACAGTCTCTGGGGAAGCATCTGGAGAATCCTGTCCTCACAGCCTGCAGCTGCTATTAGGGTGGGGTTCAAAGTGGCTCCCCAACTAGGTTAGCCATAGAGCTAACAGGACTGGGAACAATCTTTGGAGCCCACTTTTGGAAATCCTGGCTGAGAGCATTAACTGCTTTAGTTTGTGGCTGTCCATTCTGCTGTGACCCATGACCACAGACTTGGACAGGCTTCCTGGAGCTCCTGTCCCAGACCTGCTGCTTGCTGAGGGTCTCTCAATTCTCACTCCATCACCCAGCTCTAAACTGAGATCCACACACTCAGATATAAGGAAGCAGGGGGAAGCCAGGGTATCGCTCTTTGTGGCAATGAATGTGTGGGTTGGAAAAGCTGCTTCCGCGGTACCCTCGCCCTCTGCTCAGCTACAGCGTGCCCGTGGCTGACAATACTTGATACTTGTTAGGCTGTGAATCTCTGAGGTGATCAGCGGTCACCTTAGAGGAGTCACAACGGCTCTGAGAAGGAAGCGTGGCACCATGAGGCACTGTGGAGGCTCTGCAGTGCCCAGGCAACCAGCTGGCCTTCCTGTTCCAGGGGTGGGGGTGGGGGGAGTGGCGACACTTTCAGGGAGGACACTGAGGAATCCTTTACCGCTGGCTCCCAGGACAAGGGGGGCACTGCACTCTCCAGAGGGCATGCCTCCATGTCAGGGGCTCTACAGGTCATTTCTATGCCTGTGAATGCAGTAGCAGGTCTCATTTTTGCATCTGAAATGCTCTGCCTACATCTTGTAAGTGCCTTTCCTTCCTCAGGTGTCTCAAATTACCCCTCAGGGAGACCTTCAACATCAGGACAGACTTCTTTTTTTCCTTGGTGTGGGGTCATTGGGAGCCAGGGACCTTGTATCATGAAGGCTCAGCACATGCAGGCTGCACAGGGAGGAGAGCAGTCTCACTCTCCCCTGACACCATCTCTGGGCAGGGCCATCTCAGATATACAGAAGCCTTTCTCTCCCCAACACCAAGGAATCTGCCAGGATCACAACGAGCACAGTCATTGGGAAGTACTGCACTTACAGGGCTCTTCTCAGCCCCGTCCTGAGCATGGAAAGGCCGAGGTGCATGACGTAGCTCACATCCTGCGATGGTGGGATGAGGGGCGCCTGGCTCTGACTGCAGAATGGGGACCTCCCGAGGGGACACTGGAGCCGGCAGGAGACACTGGAGCAGACCTGTGGCCCCGTCAGCTCAGGAGCCACCTCATCCGCTTGACCAGCCACACCAGCAACATGTAGAAACCAGAAGGTGTGAGATGAACAGAGCAACACTTAGTGGGTACATTTGCTGAATCCTTGATATAAAAAGCATTTTCCTAACAAATATGACTTCATCCCTGTAATCATCACGCCGTCAGCCGTCTGGACAGTGCAGGAGCAGTGATGGAACGCACATGAAGGGAGCAGGTCTTAGAGGAATGAGTCTGCATTTGCTGACTTTTGGCAAGTTGGGAGGTCAAACTTGAAATTAGCTTGCCTTGTAAAATACCAGGGGATATGATTTTTCACGATAATTTGAATTTAATGCAGTGAATTTCCTCCCTGTCTTTGAGGTTCTCCATTGGGAACTGGAAATACCCTCAGCATTTACCAATAAGGGATGATTAAACACATTATAATATATCCCTAATACTGAGTCCTCTTCTCATGTGGATGTATTTATTCCTTTACATGCCTTATGACTAGAAATCTCTGGAAATAATATTGGCAAAACTCTGGGTGTTTGCTGATGTTGGGGTTTATGAAATTTGCTTCATCTATTCACTTATTTTGCTCTCTTACTTCTTCAACTGTTAATTTTGTTATTTTCCTGGAGTACATACACAGGTTGAAGATACAAAGGAGAAAAGTGATTTTTGTGAAATTATTGAAGGATTCTTTGAAGTGGTATTAAAGAATACCACCAAGTGACTTAAAAAAAACCAACAGTAATATGTATGAAATGGCTTCTGCATTTGGCATCAGAGGCAGTAAAGTAGGTTATCATTTACAGATTCTTTTTGGGGTGAAGTTGAGTTACGGTTCCATTAAAGGGACAGAAAAGGG
>PVKH010030299.1:0-12515 GCA_004027955.1 Chaetophractus vellerosus | reverse complement strand
CAGATAAGTAATATTCCATTGTATGTATGTACCACATTTTTTAAATTCATTCATCTGTTGATAGACATTTGGGTTGATTCCAGCTTTTGGCAATAGGGAAAAATGCTGCTATGAATATTGGTGTGCACATATCTGTTTGTTTCCTTGCTTTCAATTCTTCTGGGTATATACCCAGCAGTGGAATTGCTGGATCATGTGGCAGTTCTATAGTTAAGTTATTTGAGGAACCACAAAACTGTCCTCCAATTGCACATTCTACATTCCCACCAGCAGTGGATGAGGTTCCCCATTCCTCCACATCCTATCCAACACTAGTAGTCCTCTGTTTTTTTAATAGCCGCCAGTCTAGTGGGTGTAAGATGGTATCTCTTTGTAGTTTGATTTGCATTTCCCTAAAAGCTGGTGATGTTGAATATTTTTTCATGTGCTTTTTAGCCATTTGTATTTCTTCTTTGGAGAAGTGTCTTTTCAAGTCGCTTGCCCATTTTTTCAAAGAGCTGTTCATCTTTTTATTTTTGAGCTGTAGGATTTCTTTATATATGGTGGATATTAAGCTCTTAACAAATATATGGTTGCCAAATATTTTCTTCCATTGGGTAGGCTGCCTTTTTACTTTCTTAATAACTTCTTTTGAGGGCAAAAGTTTTTAATTTTGAGGAGATCCCATTAATCTATTTTTTCTTTCACTGTTCCTGCTTTGGGTGTGAAATACATGAACCCATTTCCCATTACAAGGTCCTGTAGATGCTCCCTACATTATCTTCCAAAGTCTTTATGGTCTTGGCTCTTATATTTAGATCTTGGACCCATCTTGAGTTGATTTTTGTATAAGGTGTGAGATGGTGTTCCTCTCTCATTCTTTTGGATATGGATATCCAGTTCTCCAAGCCCCATTTGTTGAAGAGACCATTCTCTCCCAGTTGACTGAGCTTGGTGGCCTTTGAATATCAGATGAATGTATATGCAAGGATCTATATCAGAATTCTCAATTTGGTTCCATTGGTCAGTATGTCTATCCTTGTGTCAATACCATGCAGTTTTGACACCTGTAGTTTTATAGTATGTTTTAAAGTCAGGTAGTATAATTCCTCAGATTTCATTTTTCTTCTTCAATATGTATTTGACTATTTAGGGTCTCTTGCCCTTCGAAATAAATTTCATAGTTTTTCCAATTCAGTAAAACATGCTGTGTTGATTTTTATTGGGATTGCATTAAATCTTTAGATTAATAGGGTAGGATAGACATCTTTATGATGATTAATCTTCCTATCCATGAACAGGGAATATTCTTCCATTTATTTATATCTTCTTTGGTTTCCTTTAACAATGTTGTGTAGTTTTCTGTGTATAAGTCATTTACATCTTTACTTAAATTTATTCCTATGTATTTGTTACTTTTAGTTACTATTGTAAATGGTGTTTTTTCTTGAGTTCCTCCTCAAATTGCTCATTATTGGTGTACAGAAATGCTACTGACTTTTGTGCATTGATCTTATAACCTGTGACTTTACTGAACTCATTTATATGTTCTAGAAGCTTTGTTGTAGATTTCTCAGGGCTTTGTATGTATAGGATCATGTTGTCTGCAAATAGTGAAATTTTTACTTCTTCCTTTACAATTTGGATGCCTTTTATATTTTTTTCTTGCCTCAATGTTCAAGCAAGTACTTCTAACACAATGTTAAATAGGAGCAGTGATTGTACACCTTATCTTGTTCTTGATCTTAGAGGGAAAGGAAAAAGCAAGCTTTTTAATCCAATTCCATCACGTTTATTAAGAGCAGCTGGAAACAGAATGATGCATGAAAATCATCAAGATAGAAACAGTGATTGCTTCCCTCTTGTATGAGGAGATATGTGGTTTCACAGGAGAATATCACATTTTCCCATTTTTCATGGGGCAAAAAGGCTTGAATAAAGAGATAGATGTGTGTGATGGTTAGGCTAATGTGTCAACTCAGCCAGGTAATGGTGCTCAGTTTGTTCAAGCAAGCACTGGAATAATTGTAATACAAGGACATTTCATGGACTTTAATCATCAGTGAGTTGATTTCATATATAGCTGGTTATATCTACAATCAACTGAGGAACTTGCTGTCAGCAATGGGTGAGGCCTCAAACAATCAGTTGAAGGCCTTAAAAGGGGAATTGATTTCAGCATTCTGAGAGAATTCCCATCTCTACTTCAGACAGCTGGTGCCTCCTGTGGAACACATCAAGGACTTTCATTACAGCCCTTGGTTTTCAGCATACCCTATAGAATTTGGACTTGTGGATCCCCACAATTTTTATAAAATCTCATCCTCTTTACAGATTTCTCCTGTTGGTTGTATTTCCTAGAGAACCCTGACTAATACAATGTGTTAGATTGAAATAGGGACCATAGGATCACAGGTTATCAGCAAATCAGAAGTTATGGGGTACGACAATCCTAACCTAGTGTGGTGGCACAACGGCATGGACTTCAGGGCTGGTGAATCACAATGTTACATGTGTGGGAAATTAGAGTCTCTCAAGTCGTCCTCCACTGTAGTAACGAAAACCAAAGCCAGATCCACAGCCATAGCCACAGCCCCAGCCCAGGCTTGTATAGACACAGCATCCATAGCCACAGCCCCTATAGTAGTTTCCACAGTCACTGGCAACATGGTTTTTGTTGTCAAGGTTTTCCTTGGGTAGAGAAAGAGTGTAAGTGTCTTCAGTCTGACACTTCTTGAAAAAGTCATGATCTTAGCAAATTTTGTGACTAATCTAATTAGTTTACTGTTTCTCAACCATAAGATAAAGCCTCTCAGATATTACGGTGCCTTGTTTTGTTTGGCTACTCAGGATTCCCCTGAAACAATTCAGGGTCCATAACAAGAGGAGATAGCCATATATAAAAATCCATGCATAACACTACATCTTCATTTTAGCTTCTATGAACATACATCATTTCAAGAAGCAGTATTGCAGATGACCGATTTGGACTTCTTGGCACAAAATGATTCTACAGTTTTCTCCTTGTCCTTCCACAACAAATAACACTCATTTTCAATGAATGAGTTTTGCATTTTCCTTGTTTCAAAACAATTTTTAGTCTTCAGGATTTCATCTGCCTTTCCAGATATGAAAGAATACAGCTTAGAAGATCATAGTGTTCATTTATCTCTTGTCACACATTTAACAAAGACCAGGCTTATTAAAGTTTCTTTAAAAACCAACCTGAGCCAACTATATCCCTCCTTTTTTTACACCAATTATTATTTTATTTTTATATGCCTATTTCTTCTTCAAGACACTATATATGATTTCTTCTATGGATTTCAAATTCTATTCAGATTCTACTACCAGAAATCATGGACTCCATCAATTGCAATTTTCATTTAAAACTTTTTCTTTTAACTTTTGAGAAAATTAAGAATTTTCACTACTTATATGCTTGCAGGCATTTCTATGTCTGAAATGCCAGTGCTGCCCAAGATTCTTTTTTGGTCCCTAGTAATTCCTCACTAGCCATTTATTCACCTTTTGGAATATATAACAATCAGCTAATGATCTGATTAACTGATATTCCTTTTTCCTTCAGATATTTAGTTTTACCAATGTATTCTGCAAGTGTAACTTCCATTATAATCTCATGCAATGTGAAATAGGTAATATATTTTTAACCAGGCATGTGGAACTCTCTTGAATAAGCAGAGAAATATTTCATTTTCATTCTTTTCATCGTGATAACACATGCTATTAGGAGGCATAACAAAACCCAGAAAATTTTCATATTATCTAGAATCAGCCAGATTTTATGTCTTAGGAAAGGTAGATGAAAGAGTTATGATTATGCGCTCATATCCATAATCAATGACCAAGATAATGATACTCTAAAAATGTTTTGTGTTCAAAGATTACTATTACATATCCCTCATATAATCTTTAGGAGGATCAAAGAGTAAAGTGTGGGACTGGCTTATGCAGCAGTAAAGAGAGTCCAAGATAGCAAAAGACATTTTCATTTCAGTTACTCTTCCTCTGCAATTCAGAGTTGTGAGTATATATGGTTTTTACACTTTATACGATGTGACTGCATTGATAACTAATTTAAATATGTCAAAAGAAAATAGGCTAATAGGGTAATATTTTCCTATTAATATTCATGTCAAACATAATCATTTATCCACTTACCATGTGTTTTGAAATGTATTTTTCTATTTATTTTTATAAATGTATTTCTCTAAACTAGACACATAACTACAGTTGTACATTGTAGCCCCTCCTTCATTGAGATAATAAGTGTTCAGAAATCTCAACTATATCACTTTAATTTCCTCCCTAGAGAAAATTTCACTTGCCTCAAAGCTCATACTTCAGACTCCATCAATCATTTATCATAAAACTTTGATTTTTAATAACCACTACTTGAAATAGTTAACATGATAGTTAACATTCATTTTATAGTATTGACTACTATACATAAACATAAAATTTTGTATTAGAAAGATATATGACTAAATTACATTAGTTAATTAACAAAATTATTGTTCAACTGATAGTTTAATAACTGTTAAAAATGACTGTGCAAATTATAGTCTATCATATAATTCAATATCCCCAATAAAAATTTGTATGAGGCCAATTGTCTTAGAACTTCCTTTAAGAAATTATCTCTTAAGAAGAACCAATATTTATTTTCCTAATCAAACAATAAGTGCTTTATATGTCATGACATTCTAATTTTCAAAAATATTTGCTGCCATGGTGCTTTCAAATATAGCTTATTTATTTATCATGAAAGACTAAAAAATAAAACCAAATCTTTCTCTAAGACATCTCCCTTGAATTGCTCAAGCTACTTCCTTACATCTCCATTCTTCTTCATGGCAACATTTTAGAAATATATCTGTAAGCTTACTGCCTCTACATTACCTTCCTTCCACTCAGATGACATTTGTTCTTTTGACCTACCACTCCTCTGGAAGTGTTTCTTTCAGTATCATCAGAACCCTAGGCTTGCCAAATCCAAATATTGTTTGTTTCTCTGTCCTCATATTTCTGAAGCTCTAAGCAAAATTCAGCTCCGATGAATTTACTATTCTCTCTTGAGAGACTCAGTCTTGGTGTCTATCACATCACACTCTCTATTTTTGCTTCCTAATTAACCCTAATCAGGATATTTAGTTTTATACTTTTCACAGCTTGATCTCAACCTCAAAGCTATGTTCCAGGGCTTCTTACATATTTTTTTTATCTTCACTCTTTTATAGATATTCTTAGATATTACCATGATTTTAAACAGCTTTGTTTTTCAATCAGTCTTATTTTACTTTAAATTCAGTGGACTACCTTATACCTTTATTTTATCTTTGATAGCCATCAGATATCTAACAGACCAAAACAGTCCACAAGCCATCATGACACCAAATGTATTCTCTAGTTATGTCTCAATTACTTGGCACAACAAAAATCACATCACAGTATGTTCTGGCAAAATGGCGTCAGCTTAGGTGGGCACTCCCCAACTGTCTAGCAAAAAAACAGCTTAGAAGGGGCAAAATTCTACCTGACTGAGCAGTTTTGGGAGCCCACAGAGCAGGAGGCTTCAGGGCATCAATCTGGAGGAAATTGGACAAAAAGCCCAAGGGAAAACAGTTAGTTTTTCACCCTTGTGGCTGGAAACAGTGGGTAGCTAAGCCCCACCCTCAAGGAAAAAGCCTCCAAGAGCTCCCTGACTCCCACTAGCCACCAAGTGGAAGGGAGCATTCTCTGGGAGGAAGAGGGTTCTGGTGAAGGGTAGAGAGGGATTTCCTTCTGTGGATTTGGTTACCTGGGCCCCCTCTGAACTTTGGGGAGCATACCAGCCAGCACCAAGGTGGTCCCAGGAAACAGGGAGAGGGGGATCTGCTCAGACAGCCTGAAGTACCCAGCCACCCTGGGAGAGAGGAACTTGGGTAAGGAGAGGGTGGAGACAGGCATTTGACTAGTCTGGGCACTGAAAACGATCAAAATTCCAACTCCCCTAAGGGAGGTAAGCAGTAGAAAGCCTCAATAGGTTTCAAGGGCATATTTAGGATACCCTGGGAGGAGGAAGGGTCTGGAAGAGGGTTGAGAGTGGATTCTTTGCAGTGAGTTTGGTCACCAAGTTCCCCCTTTGAATCTCAGAAGGGACCTCAACCAGACCAGGAGAGGGGAGGGCGGAACTGCTCACACATGCTATTGTGCCCAGCTGCCCTGAGAGAAAAAACAATTATAATAAAAAGGGGGTGGGGACAGACAGGCACCTAATCAACAGGACTCTGGCCAACTGCAAAGATTCTAACCTGCCCTAGGGAAAGTGGGCAAATAGCTTTCTGAAAGGGTAATAGACCCAAGGAGAAAGTTTAACTCAGTGGAGGGTTTCCTGCCTTGAATATACAAGCTTCCTGGTTCAATTCCTGGCTCTCCTTAGAGAAGTGATCCACTGGGTTATCAGGTGTCCAGCTGGTACTTTAGGACAGGGAACATATAGACATTCTTTTAGTATTAGCTCTTCTTGGATCTCTAAAATTTTTTTTTTCCTTTTTTAAAAAATTTAACTTACTTTGCTTGCTAAAACCTGGTACAAAACCTGTAGAGGGCAGGCTGCAGGATAGTTGACTGATGAACCCTGGCAACCTGAGAAGCTCCTTAGGGGTCTAAGAGGGAAGGCTGTTTTTCCATGGTTTTTGTTTGTTTGCTTGCTTTTTTGTTTTTTATTATTATTATTTTTATACTCTTTCCCCCCATTTTAAAAAAATCAGTTGCTGCTGTATTGTTTCATTTTTGTTGTGTCTCCCCTTCCTTTGTTTCCCTTTTTTTTTGTTTACCAACTTTTTCTACCTACCTTAATTTTTTTGCCTCCTTCATCTTTCCATCTTCTGCTTTCTGTTATTGTTCTTACATTCCACCTCTTTTTTTTGCCTTCAATTTTCCTTGAATTTATTTCTTTTTCCTTTTTTCTCAGTTTTCTTTATTTTTTAACTTTTTTTTCTATTTTCATTTCTTTTCTTTTCCCCTCTCTTCTCATCATTCTGGCCTTTTAATTCATACTATATATTTCTTTTCTATTTGGTTTCTCATTTCATTGTATGTATTCCACTTTTTTATCCTTATTTTTCTGCACTTCTTACTCAATCATTCATTTTTCTAGGTTTTATATGTTTCCTCTTCTATCTTTTACTATTATTATTACTATTATTCTTTTTCTCTTCTTAACTCTTTCCTTTTCTCTGACCCTTATTATTTTTCCCCAAGGGAACACAGGAAATAGACAAAAACGAAGTGTGAAAATGAAAACTTACCATGCACACAAAAACAACAACAAAATAAACCCTAGATTACAAAGAGAAGCTAATCAACTGAACAAACCCACCAAGATAAACAGATGCCTAGACACCAACAAAAAATTACAAACCATACTAAGAAACAGGAAGACATGGCCGAGTCCAAGGAACCAACTAAAAAACAGGAGGAGATGCAGAACATGGAACAACTAAAAAGAGATATCCAAACAAATATCATAACTTACTGGAGTGAAGGAAGAGATTAAGGATATCAAGAAGTCATGGGGGGCCGGCTGTATAGCCCAGTGGATAGGGCGCTGGTTTACCACATGGGAGGCCCCGGGTTTGGTCCCCGGGTCCTCTCCGGGTGGGTGGACTGCTTGAGAAGGCAAAAGCCGCCATGGGTGGGGCAGAGCCACCGTCGGCAGGGCAAAAGCCACCACGGGCAGTGCAGAGCCACCACGGGCAGAGCAGAACCACCTGTGAGTAGAGTGGAGCTGCCCGTGGGCAGGGCAAGCCGCCCGCGAGTGGGTAAGGCACCGCTCACCGGTGAAGCTGACTCAGCGCGTCACCGCAGTGTGTGTGTGGGGGGGGGAGACAAAAAGCAGAAAATAAAAAATAAATCTTAAAAAAAAAGAAGTCATTGGGAAAACACACTGAAGAGATTGTAAACATACATTAAGAGATATCAGATATGGTGGTGATGAACAGCACAATACAAGAAATCAAAAATACACTGGAAGCACATAACAGCAGTGTTGAATCTGCAGAGGAAAGAATCAGCAATGTGGAAGACAGTAGAGATGAAATCAAAAGATAGTAGAACAGACAAATGAAAAGATAGAAAAAATTTAGCAGAGACTCGGGGGTTTGAATGACAGCACAAAATGCACAAACATATGCATTATAGGCATCCCTGAGGGAGAAGAGAAGGGAAAGGGGACAGAAGGTGTATTGGAGTGAATAATGGGTGAAAACCTCCCAACCCTATTGAAGGACATGGGTGTACATGTCCAGAAAGCACTGCACACCCTGAACAGTATAAATCCTAACAGGCCCACTCCAAGACATATACTTGTCAAACTGCCCAATACTCAGGACAAAGAGAGAATACTGAAAGGAGCAAGAGAAAAGAGAACCATCACATACAAGGGAAGCTTGATAAGATTAAGTGTTGATCTTTCATCTGAAACCATGGAGGCAAGAAGGCAGTGGTATGACATAGTCAAGGTACTAAAAAAAAAATGCAGCAAAGAATGCTCTATCCAGCAAAATTGGCATTCAAAAATAAGGGAGAGTTCAAAATATTCAGAATAAACAGAAATTAAGAGAGCATGTCAATAAGAAACCTGTACTTCAAGAAATACTAAAGGCAGAACTGCAGATCAAAAGGAAAAACCAGGAGAGAGAGAATTGGAGGAGAGTGTAAGAACAGGTAAAAAGATAAGAGAAATAAAAACAACATACAGCATACATAAACCTAAATAAAATATGGCTAATGTAAGTAATTCCTTGACAGTAATAATTATAAATGTTAATGGATTAAACTCACCAGTCAAGACACACAGATTCACAGAATGGATAAGGATATATGACCCATCTATATCCTGTCTACAAGAACCCCACCTGATACCCAGGGATGCAAGGAGGCTGAAAGTGAATGGTTGGAAAACAATTTTACAAGCAAACAACAACCAAAAAAAGGGCAGGAGTAGCTATACTAATATGGGACAAAATACACTTTAAATGCAAAACTATTGTAAGTGACAAAGAAGGCCACTATATATTAATAAAAGGGGTAATCTATCAAGAAGAAAACATTTATGCACCTAAACAGGGTGCCTCAAAATACATAAGGAAATACTGGAAAAACTGAGTGGAGAAATAGATGCCTCTACAATTATAGTGGGAGACATTAATACACCATTATCACCATTAGTCAGAACATCTTGACAGAGAGTCAACAAAGAGACAAAGACTTCGAATAATACATTAGATGATCTGGGCCTAATAGACATACACAGAACAATACAACCAAATACAGCAGGATATACATTCTTCCTGAGTGCACATGGATCATTCTCCAGGATAGACCACATCCTAGGCCACAGAACAACTCTCAATGAATTCAAAAGGATTGAAAATATACACAGTAATTTCTCTGACCACAATGGAATGAACTGGAAATCAATAAGGGACAGAGACATAGCTTAGGCACAAAGATATGAAAGTTGAACAACACACTCTTGGACAAACAGTGGGTCAAGGAGGATATCAGAAAAGAAATTGGTAACTATCTGAAATGAATGAAAATGACAACACAACATATCAAAACCTATGGCATGCAGCAAAAGCTGTACTGAGAGGAAAATTCATAGCCATAATGTCTATATTAAAAGAAAGAGCTAAAATCAAAGACCTAACTGCACACCTGAAGGAATTAGAAAAAAAAAAAAACAACAAACCTACCCCAAAAGAAGTAGGAAGAAAAAAATAATAAAGATTAGAACAGAACTAAATGAAATTGAAATAAGAAAGCACTAGAAAAAATAACCAAGACCAAAAGCTGGTTCTTTGAGAAGACCAATAAAATTGACAAACCTTTAGCTAGACTAACAAAGAAAAAAATGAGAGAAAATGCAAATATATAAAATAAGAAACCAAAAAGGAGATATCACCACTGGTCCCCCAGAAATAAAGAGCATCATAAGAAGATACTTTGAAAAATTATATGCCAACAAGAAGGATAATTTAGAGGAAATGGACAAATTCCTACAAACACACAAGCAATCTACCTTGATAAGAGAAGAAATTGATGAATTCAACAGAACAACCACAACTAATGAGACAGAATTTGTCATCAAAAACCCCCCAACTAAGAAGAACCCAGGACCAGATGGCTTCACAGGTGAATTCTACCAAACATTCTGGAAAGAAAGAACACCAATCCTGCTTAAACTCTTCCAAAAAATAGAAGTGGAGGGAACATTCCCTAACTCATTCTATGATGCCAAAATCACCCTAATACCAAAGTCAAACAAAGACTCCACAAGAAAGGAAAACTATAGACCAATCTCTCTAAGGAAACTAGATGCAAAAATCCTCAGCAAAATGCTTGCTAACTGTATTCAACAACACATCAAATGAATTATACACCATGACCAAGTGGGTTTCATCCTTGCTATGCAAGGATGGTTCAACATAAGAAAATCAATCAATGTAATACACCACATAAACAGATTGAAAGAAAAAAAATCAAATTATCATCTTTATTGATGCAGAAAAATCATTCAACAAAATACAACACACTTTCCTGATAAAAACACTACAAAAGACAGGAGTAGTAGGAAACTTCTTCAACATGATAAAGGGCATATATGAAAAACCCACAGGTAATATCATATTCAACGTATAAATCCTAAAAAACATTCCCTCTATGCTAAGAAACAAGACAAAGATGCTCACTTTCACCACTCCTATTTACCATTGTGTTTGAAGTACTTGCTCGAGCACTTAGAGAGCAAAAAGATATAAAAGATATCCACATCGGAAAGGAAGAGGTAAAAATTTCACAATTTGCAAATGACATGATCCTATACATAGAAAGCCCTGAGAAATCTACAACAAAGCTTCTGGAGCTGATAAAGTCCCAGGTTATAAGATCAATGTGCAAAAGTCAGTAGCATTTCTGTACACTAACAATGAGCAATCTGAGGAAGAAATCAAGAAAAAAAATCCCACTTACAGTAGCAATAAAAGAATCAAATACTTAGAAAAAAATTTAACTAAAGATGTAAATGACTTATACACAGACAACTACACAATACTGTTAATGGAAATCAAAGAAGATTTAAATAAATGGAAGAATATTCCTTGTTCATGGATAAGAAGACTAAACATCATTACGATGTCTAGCCTATCCAAACAGACATGCAGATTTAATGCAATCCCAATAAAAATCAACACAGTATTTTTTACCGAAATGGAAAAACCAAGTATGAAATTTATCTGAAAGGGCAAGAGCCCTGAATAGCCAAATACATATTGAAAAAGAAAAATGAAAACGGAGGAATCATACTACCCAACTTTAAAACATACTACAAAGCTACACAGGTCAAAACTGCATGATATTGGCACAAGGATAGACATACTGACCAATGAAACCAAATTGAGAGTTCTGATATAGATCCTCACATATACAGTCAACTGATATTCGAAAATTCAACTGGGAGAGAATGGTCTCTTCAACAAATGGTGCTTTGAGAACTGTATATCCATATCCAAAGCAATGAGAGGAAAACCTCCTCACACCTTATAAAAGATTAATTCAAGATGGATCAAAAATCTAAATATAAGAGTCAAGACGGTAAAGACCTTGGGAGATAATGTAGGGAAGCATCTACAGGATCTTGTAATAGGAAATGACTTCATGAACTTCATACCCAAAGCACAAGCAGTGAAAGAAAAAATAGATAAATGGGACGTCCTCAAAATTAAAAACTTTTGTACCTCAAAGGAGTATGTGGAGAAAGTGAAAAGGCAGCCTACTCAATGGGAAAAATATTTAATAACTATATATCTGATAGGGGCCTGATATCCTGAATATATAAAGAAATCCTACAGCTTGAAAATAAAAAGACAAACAACCCACTTAAAAAATGGTCAAGTGGCTTGAATAGATCCTTCTCCAAAGAAGAAATACAAATGCCTAAAAAGCACATGAAAAGATGTTCAACATCACTAACTATTAGGGAAGTGCAAATCAAAACAACAATGTGATATCATCTTACACCCACTACATTTGTGGCTTTTAAAAAAACAGAACTGAAATGTTGGAGAGGATGTGGAGGAATGTGAACCCTCATCCACTGCAAGTGGGATTGTAGAGTGGTGCAAACATTGTGGAGGACAGTATGGAAGTTCCTCAGAAAACTTACTAAAGAACTGCCATGTGGGAGGAGCCCCCACGGGCATGGCAAAGTCACCCGTGAAAAGCGGAGCTGCCGCCTGCGAACTGCGGAAGCCGAGCAGCCCGCAAAAACAACATGGAGGACTGCTGCCCGCAAAACATGGAGCGGAGCCGCCCGTGGGAACGGAATGGAGCCACCCTCGAACAGAACGAGCCACCGCCGTGGAGGGCCGACTCAGCGCTTCGCCGCGGGGACGGGGGGAGACAAGAAGCAGACATAGAAAAACACAGAAGAATGGACACACAGCAAGAGCAAGCAGAAAGGGGGGGGG
>PVKH010030298.1:0-12514 GCA_004027955.1 Chaetophractus vellerosus | reverse complement strand
CAGCTCTTCAAGCTGGTGTGCTATACAAACAAGGTAACCAGGATTGCTTTAAAAACTGCTTAACAAAATCCCCGACTCCTCCTCGGCCCTTTCCTGGCTTCCTCCTCCCCACCAAAATGTCACCAGCTCTTGAATTACATGGGTTCGGTTTGGAGGAGAACTTGAAGGAAACGTGATCAAACAGCTATGTCAGACAGCTCTCTTTGCTGCCAGCTGTCCGGTGGGCATCGAAGTCGATCCTGATAAGGACCAGTCTCCTCCCTGCTTCTCCCTTTGCGGTGCTGGGTGTGCGTGTGCAAGTGTGAGCGCGAGTGCGCGCGCACGAGTGTGCGAGTGTGTGTGTCTGTGTGTGCGTGCGCGGCCGCCCTGCCTCTGCCCGCTTCCCGGGCGCGGAGCCGCGGGTTTCATGGGGCGATCGTTTCGGATCCCCCACCCAGCGCGACCTGCAGGCAGCGGCGGCAGTGGCAGGAGCCGCCTCTTCGACTCCCTAGGATGCGGGTGCTGAGCCATGGCAAAGGGCAGCGAAGTGAAGAGCGAAACCCGTGCACGACTGTGAAAGCCACCTGGAGCCACCTTGCCGAGATTGTACCTGCGGGCAGAAAGTCCTCCTACGACCGTCTTTTCCCCTAGAGGCACCAGGTAATAAGCAAACGCCTCACCCAGTTTCTTTCTGATCTTATTTCTAGTATCTTATCTGCATTGCAGGCTACTTTACTTATTAATGTTTTGAAAATCATTAAGAAGGGCGGGTTACCCAAGGGCGCCTGCTCTGTCATGTTGTAATATAATTTCTAGTAGTAGGTGGAATATAAATCTATACCTGAGCAATTAATCTAGCAGTGAAAGCGAAAGGAAGAAGGGAATATGGTTACGCTCCACCCTAAGTAATATTTCTGAGAACTAGGCTTGTTGAACCTGTCCGAAGATGCCAGAGATTAAAATCTCGTGTTTCCTTCAGCCTATGGTTGCCACAGAACATTTAGTTTCTAAACCTCCCCAGATTGGGATGCGAGAGGGTGTTTGGTTTCCACCCATCATTTCAGTCAAGGATTCTTTTGACCCTCTCTACCTCTGGTGCCAGGTTATCTTCCTTTCCTTGTGGTGGAGGAGCTTGCCAGATCCTTTAATAGTTGTAAATTACGCATCTGGAGACTTTGAGCCGAAATGGAGTTTTCTTGGAACTTGCTTTGCATGGAAAGGGATACAATGCCACGGGTGTGTGTTGAGATTCAATCGTGTTTAACTACCAGGGTTTGCTTATACGTAGCAGGATAAATCCATGAAAAGAAGTCATTTTTTTATATTTAGAGAAACGAGGCTAAAGATATCACCACCACCCAACACCATCCCCACTGAATTGTCTCGGTTACTGAGAGGGGCTGGACGTGCGTGTTGTTTTGTATTTTGTTTTAAATCTATATAATATGTATTTTGAAAATTCTTGCCTGTACCTTGATATACTAGGAGCAGGTTGGATTTGCCACTGCCTAATTAACATATTGGGTCTGATATGCTAAAATGGATATTCCCAGCGTCTGCTGAAACAGAGCAAATTAAGTTAACTTCTAAAGCCCCTTCCCCTAGCACCTCATGCTCTCATTTTCCTTTCCCATCACCTCTGCGTCTGTCCCCTACAGAAAATTTCACTCGCTTCTTGAGGGCATTAGGATTAACAAGATAAAGCACTTCCAAAGTAGTCTCATCAATGTTTCATTCGATAGTGAAGACGGTCTGAATAATTCAGCTAAGGAGTGCTTTGTCTCCCGCCCCCTCGAGCTGCCTGCTGGTTGCACCCAACTGAGGATTTCGCCCCACCGAGAGCATGGCGTCCCGCTCTGAAGAGGCAGTAACTGGGGGATTCTCCAGGGGTTTCTCTTTGCAAAAGCCGCTTAGGACGTGTAGGGGCGCTGCCTGCTTTCCCTCCGCTCCCTGCGTTTCTATAGATATCCATATGATGGCATTTGTAGACTACGAACTGGCCGCTAGCTGTTCCCAATGTTCCTGGGCGCTGACGTCTCCAATTCCTCCTCTTGGAGTCAGGGCTCGGCTGCTGCTGCAGCCCTCGCAGGCTGGTGGTGCTACAAGGCCATGCATGCAGCGGTTTGGGGGCTGGGCTCCGCCACTGCAGCTGCCAGGCGGGCTTTGACTCTTTCTTGGGGCGGTAGAGCTCAGCGGGCCCCTGGCAGACAGCAGGCACATCATGGCCGTGGTGACCGCCTGCATATGAGAGGAGGGAGGTGGGGTAGACATGTGGAGGGGAGGGGGCGGGGGGAGAGTATCCTGACCTACTGCCTGCTCTTGCAAAACCTTTCTTTCTCTCTCTGCTTTACCTTTTCACTCTTTCTCTTTTTCTCTCTCTCTATCCTCCTCCCTAAATGAATATTCAAGAAGGAGGAAAACAATCTGGCTACAAAAATGCCTGGATATTCAATTGCATGATTTCTCAGGATTAAAAACCTCAAGCGTTTTTCATAGTGATGTATTTCCTAGATTTCCACTTGTTCCTTTCCCCCACCCCCTCTTGCTCTCCTGGATTTGAACAGGTCATTTATACTTCAGGAA
This sequence comes from Chaetophractus vellerosus, assembly GCA_004027955.1. Lineage (NCBI taxonomy): Eukaryota > Metazoa > Chordata > Mammalia > Cingulata > Chlamyphoridae > Chaetophractus > Chaetophractus vellerosus. The sequence continues at coordinate 9,952 of PVKH010030298.1, read as the reverse complement.
AATAGTGTTTCCCTCATTGCTCTCATTTCACTTCCTCTGTCCTTTTCCCATTAAACATTTAGTCCTTTGCAGGTTGTCTTGTCCCATGACCTCACCCTTAAGAGAGGCAAAAACAAATGCATTAAGCCAAACTTAGATTATGTTGTGATTTCATGTTTTAAAAATGCCATTCATTGGTGCAGATTGGAGTTAGTTTAAATTGACAATCAAATAAATCTTTTAACACAGGGTTTTATGTATAGAAAGAAGTACCCCAACAAATAGCCTCCCTTCCTTTTTCCCTTGTCTGGAGAGATGCAAGCCAGTTTGGAGATCTGTGTCCACTGCCCATGTTAAGTGCTAAGTGTTAAGTAGGGAATTTCCCAGCAAAGCCTCCTTTCTTGTAAGCCCTCTTTTGGTAACTATTAAGACGGGCAGAATGATAATAAAGTCAGGATACCCATGGAAACAGAAATGAGATAGGTGGGAAGAAGTTGTCTCTTGGTTCCTGTTCTCCATTTCTCTTAGTCATTTTTTCTTTTTCTCTCCAAGAGGAGAATGACCTTGAACAACACCAGTCTTCTGTGTCTCATACACCTCAGTCTCTCCCTCAAACATGTAACGTATATATGAGCACATATATACACATCCACACTCAGATTCATTTTCCTCCTAGTTCTTATGTTTGAAATACGAGATTCCTATGCTGGGTGTGTTTTGGGAAGGGTTTATCAAGGTATGGCTCTGACTGATACCAGCCAGAGGTGACTTTCTTTCCTTTTTCTTAATAGGAGATAGCAAGATCTGTGGTCACGTGAGACAGATTTTACCCACCTTTCATTCCTCTTCTACTGTTTTTGTTTCCTGTGTAGTTAAATGGATTCTTGTTAAAGTAGTGTCTGGCCATGGCATTTGTTTTTAAATGGCTATCATATTTTAAATTCACCTTTCATCTTTTCATGGATGACCATCATTTCCCTTTGTCCATATAAGCCAGTGTTCTGTTTCCTCTTGCTGCTTGAAGCACTTTTGGCTCGGTCGTTTTGCTGAGTTTTCTAGCTGGTTAAATTAGGATCTTGCTTTGTGCTGATCCTATTACTGTGCTGTTTTGTAGATGGGATGAGCTACTTGCAGATATCAAACAATGTTCCTGCCTTTACATAAAACTCCTCAGCTATTTGGAGTGAAATTTGTAATAAATAAGATTGCTGATAGGAACTTCTGCCAGTTTTGAGGTGAGAGGAAGAAAGCTCCTTGAAATTCTCTAAAGGCTTAACTGATTAACCTTTTAACTCATTCCAGTACTTTTTATTTTCTATTTATTCAGAAATGTAACATAGGCATTGGTTTTCAGAATTGTGCGTATACAGTATAATCAGTTCTAAGTTTTATGTTTCATTGAAAAACAAAGATTCACATTTAAGCCTTCTAGGTATAATTGTAACCCCCTAGTATACATTGCTAACCAGGTAATTTTGCTAAATCATTCCACTGAAGTACATGTACATAGCTCTGCCTTGTTCAACAAGCCTTGTTATTGAGACCACTTATATTTCTACAGCCCACATTTTTATTCCTGTGGCATCCTTCAATCATTGAGCACTCTTTAGAACCTAAGGCAATATAATTTGTCCATTACATGGTATGTGGCTGGTGAAATTAAGAAGTATTATGCTTGTAATCACTAATGCTATTCTGGTTAGAGGTGAACTATTTTTATTATGTTCTATCAACATAAATTGTATGTTATTATGAGAACTCAGATTTCACATAACAGGAGGTAGAAATATAAGAATTTAATTCAGAGATAGCTAATGCTTCTTTTAAGTGTTTTTTAAAATCATAGTTTTATGGTAGGTACTGCTCTGGCAGGAGCTTTCTAGTGAACTGTGACATAATCTAATACTGATTAGGAAGATGTTTAACAAGTGAGAGAATATTACAATGGAACCCATGGTTATGCAAATGAACTATCACTTTGCTGATAAACAAGTAAATCCCATGAAAAGGTTTTATATCTTTATGAACTTACAATCATAAGAATTCACAAGAACTATGAATCTTATATTTGTAAGTTTTCTCAGAATTTAGCTATGATAACCTATTCTTGTTAAATTCCGTGCTTACATTGGGAAGAAATGGCCAATTGACCAATTTGGGTCTTCCTAGAATATCTTTTTATAAAAGACAGCTGCCAAATCTTAAAGCTCATTATTATTATTGCATTTTCTTTGTGGGAACATTTATATAATTTTTTTTGTTAAAAAATCCTTCCAATGAAATATTTTGAAATTAATGTTATAGTCCTTGTGAAGAACAATTGCAGAATTGCTATTGATAATTGAATTTATTTAGATCTTACAACAAAAAAAGGCTCTAGAAAATAATAAGGTAGATGATTAAAGTTATAAGATCTTTTTCACCAACTCTAGCAGTTATTTCTGAGTACTTAGGAAACAATGAAATTAGTTCATTATATATTCAATCAGAATTAGTATATTTACTCAAGAATAGAGGCCACAGAATGCAGTTTGTCTTAATCTGTTTTCCCTTTGCACGTGCAGCTCTTTTGAGGAAGATCTAAAGAGCCCTTAAGGACACACTTCAATTACTCTCTGGACTTAATTCTCTATATTGGCTTCTTTTTCCTGCCTTGAAGAAGGTTTTTCTGAATTTCAGTGGTGTTAACTCCAAAGTTACAGGATATTTGCATTAAAGTGATTTACTAATGGGAGCATATCAACTATGTAACCATGAAAGCTATCTCTTATCTTCTTTGAAAGTATAGGCTATGGTACTTTTCTTAATAACTAGCACTTTTTGTTATTCTTTTCCATAGTACAAAAATTCGGTTATTAAATGATTTCTGTGCACTTGTTTATTAGTGCTTAGGCATTTGTGTAGTGACATTAAAAGTTCATATGATTTATGTAGCATATTGAGCAGTCCATTGAGTTGTGCATTTGCTATGTGGATAGATATCTTGATGTTACTAATATTCACAGATATTTTAATATGTGCTACTCAGTAGAAATGTGCATAACAATTCATTGATAATTTAGGATTATTTATAGGATTAATGTAGAATATTTGCCATTTATTGACTGTTCATATGTCAGGCACTTTACCAATATATATCCAGATATTAGCTTCTGACTTCAAGGAACTTATTTTGTTAGTAAAATGAAAGGTAAGTTTGAACGTAATTTACTAGGTGCTATTCTTTATTCTAGTTTCATGTGGCATGTGTTGTAAGGGAGAGAGGGGAAATCATAGCCCAGTTTGTGAGGGTCAGTATTGTGTAGTGGTTAGAGGCATATACTTTGGAATTCCAGGCTTGTGTAACCTTGAGCAAGTTTTTTAACCTTTCAGAACCTTAGTATCCTCATCTGTAAAATGAGGTGAATAATCAGGGTCATCGGGTAGTCTGGAGTTTTCCATGATATAGTACATTAGGGGTTTAGCTGTCATATCATCATCATTGTCGTCATCATTTCATCATTAGCTAGCATGAAGATGAAGAAGGAAACTAAAGAGTTGGAAATTGGATGGCTTTGGAGCCTATGCTTAGGAGCCTAAGAGGGTTTTAAGGAGTACTAAAGCTCAACCACACCAGGAGTCATAAACCAGTGCCTTTAGAGACCTGGCAGAAGATGAAAAGAAGTGAATCTGACTGAGTTAAGAAATCTTAGGCTGGAGTATGTCAAGAACACTAGGGAGTGTATGACTCACCTAAGGTATTCATATTTAAATTCATTTTAACCTCTAATGGGCCTGGCATTATAAACCTTCTGAGTAGTCATGTTTATTCAATCTTAAAATTTCTCTAAAGCATTCCTGTCAAGTGGTCATCTTGCCTATGCTTGAGTACCTTTATTGATTCATAGATCATTCTGCCTAAAATTGATGGTTCCATTTTTTATACCTGTATCATAATTATTTTTTCATTGAGCCAAAGTCTAGCATCCTGTAGCTTTAATAATTTTAGTATGGGGAACCTACATAGTAAGTCTAAATCTTCCAGGTAGTATTTTGAATGTTTGACCAGAGTTACTTGAGGTTCCCACTTTGCTCTGCTTATGATTACACATACCCTGAAACTAAACTGATGTGGGACAGTTTTTTTGTGTGCCATGGTTTCAAGCCCTTTTATCTTGTATTCTCAATAAATGTTAGCTAGTATTACTGTTCTGATCACCCACCTCTGGACAGGTTCCAGTTTATCTTACTTTTCACTGAAATATGATACGCAATGCTGACAACTCACATGGGTTGATTAGTGTAAAATTGAGCAGGAACATTTTTTTCTTGCTTTCTTAGAAGAGAGAGCAAGTGCATATTGTAACTTCCATCTTGCACTCATGTCAGACATTACTGTTTGATTAATGCCTTGTTTCCTCCTGAGTCTGGTCCAGTCACTGGAATCCTTAATTTATAACTTTAAGTTGCATGCATTGACTCCAGTGAGTCTAGCCACTGGTACCACATTTTTGATATTCACATCATACTATTTGCCCATGATGTCCAAAATTAAATTTCCACTAAGTATTGAGATCAAATTAACTTAGAAATTGGAATGCTGTTGCTTATAATAAATATGAAAAGCAATGAACTGGAGCAAGGTAGAAGAGAAGATTTTCATCTCACCCAAAGTGATTGGCTGGCAGCATCATGGACTCTCTGATATAGACAAGAATGTCTAAAGACCCCTTCTTTGTTTCCTTCAACAAACATTTATTCAGCATTTAATGCACGCTTACTTTCTTTGCTAACCCCTTTCCCTTTGAGATACAATAGCAAAAAAGGCATAGGTGCCACTCTGGGGAAGCTGCAAACTAGAGGGAATGGGCAAATATTACTTCACGGAGGTCCTAGGCTTGAGTCATTCTTGATGACAACTCTAAATATTTGCTTCTTAATTTACTCCTGGCCCAGATGACACTAATTTCTAGAATATTTACTACATTGTTTTCTGTTACCTCCTTCATTATTGAATAAAGTTAACCTTTAGGCTCCTAGCAGTTTCACCAGCCTCCATATGAGATTATCTAATTTCTAAAATGAGGGAAATAATTTGAATACAGTAAACCAAGAAATTACAGTAAAACTCCCTTTATCTGTTATCCTTGTGAAATGTTTCTTTCGATTATCAACGTCATCCATAAGTTTGAACATTATTCTTTTTACATCTCACATTTTAAAACATTTACTAAAAGTTTTAGTTTTAATGCAAATATAAATAAGCGTTGACATCAACACACTGGTTCTAAATATAACTAGCCTTTTCTTCATGACTCTGGGTCTTCATTATATACATTAATGTTTACTGGTCCTTGTAAGCCCTCTGGGACCAATCCATGACATGTTTAAGGTAGTGTGTACTGACATAAATTTTCCCCAACTTTACTTTTTTTCTTCTTTTGTCTTCTTTGTATAGGTTTTCTTTGTTTTCCCTTGCTTTCATATAGCTATGTTTTGAAAAAATCAGTTTACCTGCTTCTTTAACACATTGTTAGGAGTATATTAACAAAATAACACACTTTTTTTGTAAAGTAAAAGCTTGATGCTGAGTAAAAGTCTAAGACCTCCTCCTCTAAGGAAAGCACATAAGCTTTACTCCATGTATTTTATGAGGAAAACACAGAAAAATGCTACTATATCTTAAACAATATGTTACATATATGCAGTTATATATTTGATCATCACTATCACCTTCATTATTTTCTGAGGACATATTCTGTGTCAGGCATTGTTGGCTTTTACTTGTCTCTAATCCATGTATTAAGGTGTTATTGTCAGGCATATTTTATAGAGGGGTAAACAAGCACAAAACAGTTAATTGACTTGGCCATTATTATACAATTAATAAGTGATAAGGTTAATATTTTTTTTATTTTAAAGAACATGTTACCTCCTCTATACCTTGGGGAGGGTTTCTTTTTTCTCATACCTGTTTTGGCTGTTTTCTGTTGATTATTACATAAATGTGTTTTCACCTCCTTCAAGAATGATGGCTACCCTTTCTCAATGGATTTATGAATTTTTGAACCAGAATATATGATTCTCTTAAAACTTTCCAAGTGTCTGCTGATTCCTCAATAGATGTTTTTTCCTAAGAAATTTCCTAATAAGGCTGAATGTGCCTGATAATTTTGATTTGCTTTTGCCCTTTATGGTACTTTATACACTGCCATGTTTTATATATAGAAGCTTATGAAAAACCATTATGGTTATCCATCAGGGGATTCTGTAGCTGTTTGTATTGAGAATGAGGTGTTTGCATTCTTAATCTTGGATAAAAGCATATACTAAAATTTTTTTGTTAAACTGGACTGTGTGATTTTGAGTGATTTAGTCATTCTAATTTCCAGCTCCCATATACAAAAGGGAATTGCCAAGCCATCTTAACCTGGCTGGCAAGCCATTAAGAAATTAGTAAATAATTGTTCCCTTTAATACTTTTCCTTGTTCAGAAGAATCATAGAATTCTGTAACACTAGGATCCATGGAACTCAGAGGTCGCTCTGTTCATCATTAAAAAGTTTGCATTTGTCTAATCATGTCTACTTTTCACTCACCTGTTTTCCCTCTGCCATGTTAGTTGTGGAGGCTGCTGTTTTGGTTCTCAATGAGTGCTTCAGGTTCTATTCCTGTTACCTCCTCCCTTTGGCACAAAGCCAGGAAGAAATCAAGTACTAAACCCTTCTTCAGGTTGAATACAGATTTCAATGCTGTTATTTCAAAGACAGAGGGGCTTAACAACCACTTAAAATCTGATGCTTAATTCTAGAGATAATGGTTGGCAGAACAGACACTTTCTAGATAAAGCCCTGTGGTGTGTTCCCACCTGTGATCTACTTTCTTACCTTCTGTGGTGGATTCAAGATGACCCCAAATTGCTTGAAATCTTCTCAGAAAGAATTGCCATCTCTCCAGTCCCCTTGAATCTGGGTGGGGCTTGTGAATTGGTTTGAACAATAGGTGTGGTGGAGGTGATCTGGTATTAACTTCCAAGGCTAATCCTCAGAACACTATGTAGCTTCCACTCTTGCCTTCCTGGAAGAATGTTAATGTCATGTGAAGAAGCCCAGGTGACCCTGCTGGAGAGAAGTGCCACAGCCGAGAGCCAGTACCAAAGGCCATGTGGATGACATGTGAATGAGGAAGGACACCTCAGACCTTATAGACCAAATTGAGCCTCCAGATGATTATAGTCATTGAGTGACACCAGTTGAGATTAGGAGAAGAGCCACCCAGCTGAGACCAATCCAAACTGCCGACCCATAAATCATGAACAAATAAAATGTTTATTCTTTAAGCCCTTATGTTATGGAGTAGGAATAGATAACTGAAGCACCTCCCTTGGGTAATGAGAAATAGACAGCCACCATGCCTCTTTTGAAAAACAACCATGCCTCCATATATATATATTTTTTTCCCAACAAATATTTATTAAATATCTGCTATATGCAGGCATGTTGCCCTTTCATCCATGGATTCATGAATTTTTGAACCAGAATATATTATTCTAGTAAACTTTTGCAAGTGTTTGCTGATTCATCAATACGTGTTTTTTTCCTAATATATTTCCTAATAAGCCTGAATGTGCAAGATAATTTTGATTTGGCTGTTTTTTAATGTAGCCTCATACAACTGTATTAAAAAAGCTTCCCAAGAAAGGTTGTCCTTTTGCTCTAAGGATCATGGCATTAAACTAAAGCTCAAGAATAATTTAGCTTTGCTTATCTAAGTTGCATCTGGCTCATAGTGACATTTTGTCATTCCTCCAAGATTTCACTTTATCTTCTAATTATATTTTAGTGATTCATACTTACTATTCATTTCTTCTATAAATTAAATCTAGATTGCACAATTACTTTATTTTAGTACTTCATATATACCTCATTTTATTTGATGATGTTCTCATTTATGTATCAAAGTACTCTAGAGTAATTTGACATACTGTTACTGGTATAATAAGGTGTGGGGTATAGGCCATGGGACAGTACAATTATAAAGGATTTATGACTTTTAGATAACTACTTATTGTGAAAACACATAATAACAAAATGAATATAATCAGTTTCAGAGATTTTACTTTTAGTAAAAGAGATTTATTTTGAGGGGTACATGGGACTATATGTCATATTCACCTAAATATTTTCTACAAAGATGTGTTGCAATTATTGTTTCAAAAGGCTCCCTGAATGTATTGAATATTAAATATTTTATTTGCATTTTTGTTTTGGTGTTTCTTACTGTAATTTTAGAGTTCAATATGAGATAGGTAAAGTATGTTGTGCTGATTATTTGAAATATCTATGAATGAATTCTAAAATAACAAGTTATACATTATACCTACTGTAGGCTGCCATTTACATAGAAATAATTTTCCTAGCATGATGGGCATCAATTTCATTTTCTGTAAAATGGGTCTAATGTTAATGTCCACCTGAAAGCCCTTGTTGTGAAGAGGATTCAGTGAAATAGTGCATTCCCCAAAAGTCATTCATTGGTTGTCAAATAATGAAATGCTCAAACAGCATTTTCAATTATTATTTTTATATTTTATATAAAAGAAAAAATTACAGTTGTATGCAGTGACTAATTAGAAATATTCTTCTATATATAGCACAATCGATTTTTGTGAATATATATACTAATATTTTACAAATCATAGTGTAATATTTGGCCTGAGTAAATTGTTAGCTTGTACATCTTTTTTTTAAAAAAAAATTTAGTTTAAATTTTTAAATTTTTTCTTTATTTTTAAAGAAGGTTTGGGTTATATAAATGTTACATCAGAAAAACAGAGGATTCCCAAATACCCTACCCCCTTTCCCTCCCACACTTTCCCCCATTAACAACTTCTTTCATTAGTGTGGTAAATTCATTACAATTGATGAACACATTTTGAAGCATTGTTACTAACCATGGTCTATAGTTTACGTTATGATTTACACTTTGCACCACACAATTTTTTATGTTTTGACAAAATGGATAATGGCCTGTATCCATCATTGCAATATCATGCAGAACAATTCCAAGGTCCCCCAAATTCCCTATGTTACACCTATTTTCCCCTCTCCTTCCCATCAGAACTTCTGGTGACCACTGCCTTCATATCAATGTTACAAGGTCTTCCATTGCTAGAATAATAATAAGTCTACTTTAGTCCATAGTTGCATTCCCCTCTTAGGTTTGTTCATTCCTCAAACTTGAAGACTTTTGGGTGGTGATGCCCACTCTGCTTCTGATTGAGAGGAGGCTTAGATCCCATGGGGCAGTTGGATGGAACTGTCTTGCTTGCAGTTGTAGATACTCTCTGTTTTTTTGGGATGGGTGTTGTCCATCATCCTCTTTTTGTTAGTTGTCTTGGGTGAGTCTGATGAACTGGAGAGTAGATGTTGGCTGAAACTCTGCTAAGATTCAGGGCTCAGCAGACATATGAACAGCTGGAAGACTGAAATCTCTGGGATATGTATTTAGTGGATATAGTGCTAATTATAGGTACAGATAAAAGGGGGAGAAGAAGCATGTGTAGGAAAATTGTGAATGAGTATAAATCTGATATATTGGGGAGATATGTTATCATATATTCCAAGGTAAGACCCACTGACAGGGTGCCGAATTCCTGAGATTGTCTGCCCTGCATATAGTGTCTAGATGGCTCTAGAACCCTTAGGAGCACCCCTGCTTGAGGAATTGTTTACAGTGGCAATCAGAACCTCCTGTGCATAAGTATAACCTCTTGAATGACCTCCTGCCTCACTTTGAAATCTCTTAGCAATAAAAACTTATTTGTATTTAATATTTCCAACTTTTGGTCAAGGTCTTTTTCCAAATGCATTGCTAGGTGGCACTTGGTAATAATCCCTCAGTGCCTGAGTATTGCTTAGAGAGAGGCAGCATTTGAGCAACAAGGAGGCTTTCACAAGATAACTTTTAAGCAATATATATTACTAGGCTAAGT
>PVKH010030297.1:0-12521 GCA_004027955.1 Chaetophractus vellerosus | reverse complement strand
ATACGCAGAAACACACATACACACACACCCAGTGGGCAAAAAAGAAGAGAAAAAAAGTGAGGTGCACTTGCTTTCCAAGTCTCTTTTTATGTGCCAGTGGGATGCTGAAGCTGCTGCTGTTGAGGCCAAAAATTAGCCAGTATCCTTGCTCATCCCTCAGGAATCCACCAAGCCCAGAAACACAAAAGAGAGAAAGGAAAAAACAAACAAACAAAAAAAACCAACCAAAAATAAAGGAAAAAGAGGTGCATTGCTTCTTTATGTTCTGGTAGATGCTGGTTTAAGACCAGAAGATGCTGCTGCCAAGAGAAACCAAGGTTAGCTTCTGCACTGAGCCCTTAGGGATCTGCCAGAGTAGACATTAGAAAGAGAAAGAAGAAACCCAAGCAACAAAATGGTACACTGGTTGTTTAGATGCTGGTGTGAGGTCAGAAGCCCCTACTGCCTCTGAAAAGTCTTCAACCAAGGCAGCCTGTGTGCTGGGTCCTTTGGGACCTGCCCACCAGGAAACACCCACACACAGAAGAAGAAGAAGAAGGAGGAGGAAAACCAGCTCAAAAAGTACACTAGCTTTATATATATATATATATATTTTAAACTATTTTAAAAGAAGTTTTAGTTTACAGAAAAGTTACATCAGAAATATAGGAGATTCCCATATACCCCAGCCCCTCTCCCTCTCACATTTTCACCTTTTAACAACATCTTTCTTTGGTGTGGTAGGTTTGTTACAATTAATGAACAAGTTTTCCAGCATTGCTGCTAACCATGGTCTATAGTTTACATTATGGTTTACACTTTGCACTGCACAATTTTATAGATTTGACTAAAAGTATAATGGCCTGTATCCATCTTTGCAATATCTTGTAGAATAACTCCCATGTCCCCAAAATGCCCCATGTTACACCTATTCTTCTCTCTCCCTCACCTCAGAACCTCTGGTGACCAATATCTTTATATCACTATTACATGTTCTTCCATTGCTGGAATAATAATAAGTCTACTTTGGTCCATAGTTGCATTCGCCCTTATGTTTGTTCATTCCTCTTGAGGATTTTGAGATGGTGATATCCACTCTGCTTCTGATTGAGGGAGGCGTAGATCCCATAGGGCAGATGGAAGGAACTGTCTTGCTTGCAGATGTAGATACTCTCTGTTTTTTGGGATGGACGTTGTCCATCATTATCATTTTGTTAGTTATTTTGGGTGAGTCTGATGAACTGGAGAGCAGCTGTTGGCTGCAACTCTGCTGAGATTCAGGGCTCAACTGGCATATGAACAGAACAAAGATTTAAGTCTCTGGGACATATATTTAATGGGTATTGTGCTAATTATAAGTTCAAATACAAGGGACAGAAGAGCCATGTGTAGGGAAATTACAAATGAGTCTAATTCTGTTACACTGGGGAAATAGGTTAACATATATTCCAAGGTAAGGCCCTCTGATGGGGTGTCTATTTCCTGGGGTTGTGTGCCCTACCTATATTGTCCAGATATCTCTAGAACCCTCAGGAGCACCCCTGCTTGAGGCAGTGTTTACTCTGGCAGTCAGTGAGATCCTCCTGAGACGTGTATAAGTGTAACTTCTGGAATGACCCCCAACTCTCTTTAAAATCTCTTAGCTGTAAAAACTCTTTTGTATATAGTATTTCCCCCTTTTCATTAAGGTCTTTGTCCAGATGCATCACTAGTTGGCACTTGGTAATAATCCCTTGGTGACAGGGAGGCTCATCCCTGGGAGTCATGTCCCATGGCATGCCTGAGTTTAGCTTAGAGAGAGGCCACATTTGAGTAACAAGGTTTTCAGGAGGTGGCTCTTAGGCAAATATGTTACTAGGCTAAGTTTCAGTTTTACAAGAATAATGTTCACAAGTACAAGCCTTAATTTCTAGGGCCTGGTGTATTGGTCTGTCCTCTTTCACAAGGTACTGCCTATGTACTATAGAGATTCTTGCCACTCTATTAGAGAAGGTAGCAGAACTCCCCAGGACAGGAATTTAATATTTTGTTGGTTATTGTGTGGCTCTCCACCCACCCAGATAATACCCCAGGACCACTTGAACACATTCATATTCCATAGAGGCATGCCCCAAGTGCACCCTCCCCACACATCTCCCCACCACTGACACCCTGCACCTGTGATCCACCCTTGCCATAATTGTAATGTTTCTGAAATTCAAAACCTTCCCCAAAACAAAGCCCCCCCAAATTTCTTGCATTTCATGCCTTTTGTCACTGTAAGATCTGTTATCTTTTATGTATGTTTACAGTTTCTTCTGTATGTTCCCCTTTAGGTTATAGAAAAGTCAAATTGAAAATATAGGGAATTCCCATATATACCACCCTCTTCCCCTCTCTCATTTTCCCCTATTAACACCTTACATGAATATGGTACATTTATTACAATTCATGAACAAATATTGAAGCATTGCTACTAACCATGGTCAATAGTTTACATTAAGGTTTATACTTTGCACTGTACAATTTTATAGGTTGTGACAAAATGTATAATGGCCTGTATTCCATTGTCCTTAAAATGCCCTGTGATCCACGTGTTCTTCCCTTCATTCCCTTCAGAGCCCATAGTAGCCACTAAGTTTCAGTTTGTCAAGAATAAGTTTCATAGTTACATGCATTAATATTGAGGGCTTGACATCCTGGTGTATTTTCTTTTATTAGGCCTATGTACTCGAGAGATTCTTGCTCCTCTATTTGAGAACATAGCAGGACTCCCCAGGATGGGAGTTCAATATTTTGTTGTTGATGTGGGTCTCTACCCACTGAGGTAACACCCTATGACAAGATGAACACTTTCATATTCCATAGAAGCCTGCCCCTGGTGCACTAGCTCTTTACGGCCTGGTGGATGCTGATGGTGGATGCTGATGGAGGCTGGAAGCGCCACTGCCTGAGGGCTGGGCCGGAACTGAGGCCAGCTTCTGCACTGGTCCATCAGGAATCCCTCAACCCCAACTTGTGGAGGAGGAAGTTTCCTCTGCCAGGTCTGTCCCCTGCTGGCCACTCACAGAATCATAGCTGTGTTGCCCCAGCCATCTCTGCAGCAGCTGCTACAAGGCTAAGGAATGGTATCTGGGCACTGGTTCATGCTTTCTCTTATACCAGCTAAACTCTCGGCAGCAAGGACAGCATTGATTTATTTTGCTTCATAAACATTATACCATTATAGGAGCATCTCCTTTACATTTTGACATGAATTCATACTGATCATACTATTCTATATACAGATTAAAATTTAACTCCTGTTGGTAGCCTTCTTCACGTAATTTCAACCCTACTTTGATTCAGTTCAATTTGATATATATTTATTGAATGACTGCTATAAACCTTCAGCAATAATGACATCATTCTGCCATGATTGTTTGCTTTGTAGTTTCTTCACCAATGTTGTCAGTCTTTTATTTTTTCAGTATTTTTCATGATCCAAGGGGGAAAATCTGCATCTGTTTACTCACTGCCTGTATGATTGTGCCTGTAACAGAGTAGGCAACAGAGTAGTCAAGAAATATCTTTTGACTGAATGAATGATTGAAGCATAGGAGGGCGTTCTGCTCATGGTATGTGTTCTGTAAATATTTATCAACCATCAACTTTCCTGCGTGGGTTGGTTTTACTTAAACACTCATTTAGTACATATATATTAATTCATTCGATCTTCATAAAAATTCTGTGAGGTAATACTTTTATTATTTGCATTGCATATGAGTAAGCTGAGGTGCAGGGACATTAAGTGATCAACCCAAGGTAACACAGGTATTAGGTGTGGGAACCAGGATTTGAATCTAGGCAGTCTATCTCCGGTATCCATACTCATCATCACCATATTATAGAATTTTCTCCAATATCACATTCATTATGTTTTTATTGTGTTTCTGCTGCTGAGAAACAGAATTGTCCATTATAGCTATAATAGGGAATTGCAGCTGTTACTAGGAAATATGTTTGTTTGTATTAATCAGATAATTAGAAGAATACAGTTTTAAAAATTGACTATAATAATAACAGACTGAGGAGGATATCCAAAAATCCTATTTACATTTCATGTAGATTGTATGCAATAGGATAGTTTGGGATCTAATGAGTCATACTTATAGTGAGTGAGTTGATAATAGATTGAGTTACTTTGGTGGCCTCAGGGCAAGGGAGATAGAAATAAAAGCCTAGTTTCTCCGTGGTGGGGTTGTCTGAAGACCACCCCCTTCATATTTTAAGAGGGGATTTCAAAGAGCTGGATCTTCAAGATAAGAGTAACCTGGAATTAAACCAGATCTTGGCTACATGTGAAGCCTAGATTTGTGTAACCTGCATGTTCTAGTAAATTGAGAGCTTTCTCTTGGATTAAAGTGAGCCCATACTGGTAATATCCTTAGGTCTTTAGCAGGAACAATCAATTAAAACTTCCTAGCCCTGAAATTATTTATATCAATAATTTCTCAAATATAAAACTAGTACAATGTGTAAGATAACCAGGGATACAAGAGAACAAGACACTGTGAGTGGGAATCAGCCAAAGGAAAAGTACCACAAAAACTTGAGATGGTGAAACATCAGGGACAGACTATTTAAAGTAACTATGGTTAACATTTTTCAAGAAATAAAAGACAAGTTTGAAAATATCTGATGGGAACATGAAACTTCAGAAATTGACCTAGCAAATATGATAAAGAACCAATTTGAACTTATAAAACCAAAATATATAAAAATCAAAATGATGCACTCAAGGGACAGGTCTGCTGGTTAGATATAGTTGAAAAGAAAATGAGTGAACTGGAGGACTGGTGAGAAGAAATTGTCCAGAACAAGTTATAAGGATAAACAAAATGTAGAACATACAGAGAAGACTGTAAGAGACACAGAGACTATGATAAGTTCTAACATATGTTTAAGTAGAGTTCCAGAAGGAGAGAAGAGAGAGAAAGGGGACACAAATGATACATGAAGAGGCGAGGTAATGGCTGGATATTTTGTCAAGCTGATGAAAGATACCATTCTACAGAAGCAGCAAGTTCAAGAAATCTCAAGCAAGATTAGAGTAAAAGAAGTCCACATTTTTACACATCACAGTGGAATTAAAGAATATCAAAGATAAAGAAAAAATCAAAAGCAGCCAGAAAAAATAGCTATTATCATCAAAGAATCAAAAGTTAGACTGTTAGATTATTTACCAAAAGCATCTATGGAAGCAAGAGGACAGTATAGTTTTATCTTTAGTGTATTGCAGTAAAATAACTGCCATTTGAGAATTCTATATTCTGTGACTGTAGCCTTCAGAAATGAAGATGAAATGGAAATGTTTTAAGGCAAACAAAACCAAAGAGGGTAAACACTAGGAGAAATTCTGAAGGATGTACATCAGGCAGAAGGAAAGTATCCCAGACAGAAGGTCAGAGATAAAAGAACAAATGAAAAGCAAAGAGAGTGGTAAATGTGTGGTAAATCTGTATGAACACTGACTGCATGAAACAGTAATGATGTTTTCTGTAATGTAAAACATATAAAATTAAAATATATGACACCAGTAGCACATACTTTAAAAGGGGGCTAAACTGAGTTAAAATGTTTACAGGCCCTTATAGTATCTGGAAGATAAGGGAAGATATTTATTAATGCTAGTATTTGGTAAGATTGCGTGTTCTAACTCATAGCTCTAAATGGATGTGTTAGAAAAGAAAGGCAGGAGATTAAAGTCCATCTTAAGAAGTTACAAAAGAACAATAAAGCCAAAGAGTAGAAGGAAAAAAAAGTTAAGAGCAGAAATGAATGAATTACACAGTATACAATATAAAATAAAGAACAAAGACAAAACAGTTTCTTCAAAAAGATCAGTAAAATTGACAAACCTCTAGAGATACTTAAGAAAACAAAAACAGAGAAGGTGCAAGTAACCAATACTAGAAATGGATCCTTTAGACATTACAGATAATATCAAGATATTATGAATAACTTGTCAGTTAATTTAACATTTTTTATGAAATGAATAATAACTTAGAAAAATTTTAATTTGCCAGAAATGATTCAAGAAGAAACAGCAAACCTATATAATTCTATATTCATGAAATAAATAGAATCTGGGATAAAAATCTTATCATAAAGACCCATGCCCAGATTTCAGGGGCAAGTTCTAGCAAACATTTTAGGAAGAAATAATTCAAATTGTATATAAATTCTTTCGGCAAGGAGTAAAAGGGGTTTGCCTTTCTCAACATATGAGTCTAGCATCCTTGAAACAATAACTCTAAAAGAAGATGTGGCTCAAGCGGTTGAGTGCCCTTCTCCCACGTGAGAGGTCCCGGGTTTGGTTCCCAATGCCTGAAAAAACAAACAACAAGGAAACCAAACGAGTAAACCCAACTCAGGGAAGCTGATGTGGCTCAGTGGTTGAGCACTAACTTCCCACATACAAGGTCCCATGTTCAATCCCCGGCCCCTGGTTCCTCAAAACAAACAACAACAACTACTCTGTAAACACAAGAAAAATTCTATAAGCAAAAAAAAAAAAAAAAAAAAAAAAGAAAACAAACTCTAAGCACTCTATAAACACAATAAGGAAAATTATAGGTCACGTCCACTTATAAGCATCTCTAGAAATGCCAAAGCAAATCCAGTAGAATGCAAAAGGGATAATGCATCATGACCAAGGTGGGTTGCTTTAATATTAGAAAAACTTTTCATGTATTTCACAATATTAAGAGATTAAAGCAGAATTAAATCTCTAAATCTGTATTCTAGTGTGTTACCTCATTTTCCAATGAATCCCTTTATGGCAAAACTTAAACCCTATCAAAACACTTTTATTGTGCTTTCTTGGGAATTTAATTTCAGACACATTTTTTCTTGGAAATCATTAGATTTGATATCCAAATTATTCTAGATTTCAGATGTGAAAACCCTTAAACTGTGACTTTTGTGTTTAGATTGCTTAAACTTGGCATTTTAATTGTAAAGTTTCTAATTTAGGTTTGTTTCATAAAGCCAGGGAGAGTAATAAACTACCACTAGAGTGCTAAAATACAACCACATGGTTTGAAGCCATGTTTTGTGACTAGAATCACATGTGGCAAGTAAAATTTAAAATTCCTCATTCATTTATATTATACTATCAATTGGCAAAATATGAAACAGTATACAAAATAAATGGGAATCAACTAAAAATGAGAGTCTACAAATAACATTGCAAGATTTATGCTAATCTACAAATACAGTTTCAGAGAAAGGAGGGAAGCAACCAGAACCTCTAAGAGTCTTTAGAATTATAAAAATGAGATACGTTCTTTGGGAACCTGGTGCAAATTGTTGTCCTAGCAGCATTCAAAGCAGATAATGTAATTGTGTCCACAAAAAAGAACATATAAGTAAAAAGAAAAAAAAAAGTAGATGAATGAACAACTATACACAGAAAGAATTATGAGATTAGGAACTGTGGCAGTCATAACAGAGCAGTGAACTCTACATTAAGTGGTGTGGATGCTTTATGCTCTTTGACTTATCTGGGTGAATTTGTTCATCATTTTTTTTCTGGAATTAGGCCTCACTATTGGTCTGAATCAATTGAGGTCTAGTGGAGAAATAGCACTGTAATTGAAGTTAGAAGACTTAGTTTTGACTTTAGCTCTAACTCTGCTACTTTGAGGATACTCTAGAACGAGTCATTTATGTCATAGTACTTTTCCATTCTTGGTGATAGAAACTACCTTACTGGGTTATTTGAAGGATTAATACAAATAACAAGGTACAGAAAGGCACCTTGTAAACTATAGAAATCTATCCAAATCATTATCATCTTTGCTAGATTGTAAAGCTTTGATTAGCTTTATCATGTGCTGTCACTAAATCAAAAAGTGAAAGCCATATTACTTGGCTGTAGACCTATAAATTATATTGGAAAAGATATAGATTATATTTTTATAATAGACCTATAGTTTATAGTAGAAAAGATATTAGATTATATTTTTAGAATTTGGCAAAATAGTAATCATTTAAAATTTTTATATAGAGAATATTTCTTTAAATCACTTGATATGCATGATTATAAAGGGGATCGTGAAATTTGTGGCTAAGGTGAAGAAAAAGCATCAACTCTCTAAGATAGTAAGTATCTGTTTAAAGAAAATGAGCATGGTCTTCTGCACAAATACACAATTATAAGGTAGATGTTTTGTTTAATAGACTTGGAAAACACCCAGATTCAATCAAGGAAATAAGAGTTTATCCTGAGAACTGGAATGTAAGTAACTAGGGAAGGGCACATCCTAGCTAATTTGGTTGTAACTTGACTCTGACAAGTAGATACATTAAAGCAGTGCTTTGAGTAGAGGTGAGGGAAATGGATGCCTGAGATCAGCAATTGTCAGTATGTCTTTAGCACGGTTTACAGCATAGTGTATATTGAATAGCCAACTCTTCAGGCAATTCTTTATCTGCTTTTGTGGAGATAGATGTGTCAGTTTAAGAATGAGGAGGACAGTGGCCATTAAGGTAAATTAGGTCAATGGTCCCCATTTCTACCCCAACCCTGCACTTACCTGAAGAATGTGATACATTCCCAATGGTAGCAGTATGGGAAGTGGGTGGGAAAGCGACAGGAGTACCTCCCTGGGATGGATGATGGCACATGGGGATCTAGGAGACGGATGTTTCCCAGGTCATCTGACCCTCTGAACTTTGACTCCATTTTACTAAGAAAACTTCAGAAACACACTTTGCTCCTTAGGGAAGCTTCCTTGTGGTTCACTGATTTATTTATATATTCATTCATTTGTTCATGAAACACCTACTAAATACTGGCGGGTAAAATGGAAACAGATACAGCCCGGGGCCAAAAGAGCTTATGTTTAATGGATAATTCACACATGTAAACTAACAATTCCACTATTCTGTGATGAATGCCCTCACAGAGCAAGTACTCAAATGAGAGCATGAAGCCACCTGAGGACTAAAAGTAGCTTGGTATGAACTAGACTAGAATATAGAGCAGCAAGAGATTAGTCTGGAGAAAGCCATATAGTGAAGGGCCTTGCTAAGTCCTGTAAAGGATTTTATACTCTAGTGAAATACAATAGATAGCCATTGGTAGTTTTTAGGCAGAGGAATTGCATGATCACTTAAAAAAATTTTTTTTTATTAACTTTATTTCAGATTCACAGAAATAAAAGGACAGAAAAAGGCAGCTCAAAAAATGGAACCATTTAGGAGTAATGGAACCATTACTCCTAAATGGGTCTTCTTCATGTACTTTTATCTCCTCTAATTCCAACTGCTAACTCAGTTGTTCCTCTAGTGTTCAGAAAGATACACAGATGAACACAGATTAAATGTTACAGTCAGGCTCTCCTTATTAAAGAAAAAAATGCTTATTCATTTTCATATCTCACAAAACCAAACCCCATATTCTTCTTTTAATCTCAGAATTAATACAGTACCAATGTTGCTTTTGCTACAAAAACATTAGTGTTGTTAACGATAGTCCATAAATTACATTAGCTATATTTTTCCCATGTATCAGCACATTCTTAATACTCTATAGTAGAACATTACTGTATTTATATTATTAACCACAATCCTCATTAACTTCCAAAATTTTTGTTATACATTCCCAATATTATCCTCCAGCTGTCCTCCAACTAACATTAATCTTCCTACACTACTCATTTCAGCCACAATCACATCCATAAGTCAACAGTGTTTGTTAAAAACATTATAATGTGTTGCCATCAAGTCAGTCATTACCACATATTTACATTTGACCTTTTTAAACATTCTATATTCATATAGCATCTTCTTCCCCTTCTCATCCCACATTCCATTTCCCATCAACCTACATTTCATAGTCCAACTCCATAAGACTGCTCATTGTGTTTGGTTCATATCAGTGAGACCATATAATATTAGTACTTTTGTATCTGGATTATTTCACTCAACTTAGTATTTTCAAGGTGCCTCCATGTTGTCATATGCTCCCCCAATTGATTTCTTCTTACAGCTGAGTGATATTCCATTTTATGAATATACCAATCTTGTTTATCCATTCGTTGGTTGATGGACACTTTGGTTGTTTCCATCTTTTAGCAGTTGTGAATAATGCTACTATGAACATTGGTGTGCAGATATCTGTTTGCGTCCTTGCTTTCGGTTCTTCTGAATATATCCTAGCAGCAGGATTGCTAGATCATATGGCAGTTCTATAGTTTCCAGAGGAAATGCCAATTCGTCTTCCACAGAGGTTACACCATTTTACAGTCCCATTAACAGTGAAGGAGTGTTCCTATTTCTCCATATCTCTCCAGCACTTGAAGTTTTCTGTTCTTTTAATAATGGCCATTCTGTATGGTGTGAGATGATATCTCATTGTAGTTTTGATCTGCATTTCCCTGATAGCTAGTATGTTGAACATTTTTTCATGTGTCTTTTGGCCATTTGTATTAATCACTTTGGAAATATGTTCAATTCTTTGCCCATTTTTTAATGGGGTTATTTGTGTTTTTATTGTTGAGTTGTATGATCTTTTTATATAACATGGATATCATAGACATATCAGATATGTGGTTTCCAAATATTTTCTCCCATTGAGTAGGCTGTCATTTTACTTTCTTGACAAAGTCTTTTGAAGAACAGAAGTGTTTAATTTTGAGTCAGTCCCTTTTATCTATTTTTTTCTTTCATAGGTACTGCTTTGGGTATAAGGTCCAAGAAACCATCACCAAGCACAAGGTCTTGAAGATGTTTCCCCTCTTTTACTTCTAAGAGTTTTATGGTTCTAGTTTTTATATGTAGGCCCTTGATCCATTTTGCATTAATTTTTGTATAAGGTGTGAAATAAGGGTCCTCTTTCTTTCAGATGTGGATATCCAGTTTTCCCACACCATTTGTTGAATAGGCTATTCTGACCCGGCTGAGTGGGTTTGACAGCCTTGTCAAAAATCACTTGGCCATAGATGTGAGGATCTATTTCTGAACTCTTGATTTGATTCATTCGGTCAATCCGTCTATCTTTATGCCAGTACGGTTCTATTTTTACCACTGTAGCTAGATAATATGCTTTAAAATCTGGAAGTGAGAGTCCTCCGACTTTGTTTGTCTTTTAAAAGATATTTTTGGCTATTCAGGGGCCTTTACCCTTCCAGATAAATTTGATAATTGGCTTTTCTAATTCTACAAAGGAGGATATTGGATTTTATCGGGATTGTGTTAAATCTGTAGATCATTTGGGGTAAAATTGACATCTTAACGATATTTAATCTTCCAGCCCATGAACACGGAATATCCTTCCATTTATTTAGGTTATCATTGCTTGCTTTTTACAATGTTTTATAGTTTTCTGAGTACAGGTCCTTTATGTCCTTGGTTAAATTTATTTCTAAATATTTGATTCTTTTAGTTGCTATCATAAATGGAATTTTTTTTCCCTGACTGCCTCTGATTGCTCATTAGTAGTATATAGAAATGGTATTAACTTCTGCATATTAATCTTTTATCCCCCCACATTGCTGAAATTGTCTATCAGTTCTAATAGCTTTGTTGTAGATTTTTTTTGGATTTTCTAAGTATAGGATCATATCAGCGAAGAACAGAAGTTTTACTTCTTCCTTTCCTATTTGGGTACCTTTTGTTTCTTTTTCTTGTCTAATTGCTGTAGCTAGAATGTCCAGAACAATACTGAATAACAGTGAGTAGAGTGGGCATCCTTGTCTTGTCTTGATTTCATTGGGAAAGGTTTTAGTCTTTCACCATGAAGTACAATGTTAGCTGTGAGTTTTCATACTTGCACTTTATCATATTGAGAAAGTTTCCTTCTTTTCCTATCTTTTGGAGTATTTTTATCAAGAGAGGATGTTTTATTTTCTCAGATGCTTTTTCTGCATCAATTGAAATGATCATATGATTTTTCTTCTTCAATTTATTAATGTGGTATAGTACACCGATTGACTTTCTTATGTTGAATAATCCTTGTATACCTGGTATAAAGTCGACTTGATCATGGTGTGTGATTTTTTTTTTTTAAATGTGCTTTTTGTTTAGTTAGCAAGTATTTTGTTGAGGATATTTGCAACAATATTCATTAAAGATATTGGTCTGTAATTTTCTTTTTTTGTAATATCTTTATTTGGCTTTGGTATTAGAGTGATGTTAGCGTCATAGGATGAGTTTGTAATGTTCTTCCTGTTCAGTTTTTTTGAAAGAGTTTGAGCAAGATTAATAGTGCTTCTTTAAATGATGGTTAGAATTTGCCTGTAAATTCAACGTTTTCTAGTTTGTTGGCATACAGTTGTTCATAGTATCTCTTATGATCTCTTATTTCTGCTGGGTCAGTGGTAATATCACCCTTCTCATTTCTGATTTATTTATTTGCATCTTCGTTTTTTCTTTGTTAATCTAACTAAGGGTTTATCGATTTTGTTGATCTTCTCAAAGAACTATTAGTTCTGCTGCTTTTCTCTATTGCCTTTTTTCCTCCATTTCATTAATTTCTGCCCTAATCTTTTTTTAAATTAAAAAAAATTTTTTTA
>PVKH010030296.1:0-12516 GCA_004027955.1 Chaetophractus vellerosus | reverse complement strand
TTCCATGGACTTTTATTTTTTAAATTTTTCTGTTAACATGTATACAATGTAACATTTCCTCTTTCAGTCATATTCAGATATGTGCTTCAGTGCTCTTAATTGTCTTCACATCGTTCTGCTGCAATTACCACCATACATTACCAAAATATTTCCACCATTTGAAATAGGTACCCTATACATTGTAAGCCTTAATTTCCCATTCCCTATCCCCATTCCATACCCTGGTAAACCATATTCTAGATTCTAACTCTGTGAGACATTATTGTTTCAAATCAGTGAGATCATACAATATTTGTCCTTTCGTGTCTGGCTTATTTCACTCAACATGATGTCTGCAGGGTTCACCCCTGTTGTTGTACATATCATAACTTCATTCCTTTTTATGCTTATTTATCCATTCATTGGTTGATGGACTCTTGGGTTGCTTCCATCCTGTGATGGAATTGTGAGTGATGCTGCTATGAATATCTGTGTGCAAATATCTGTTCAAGTCCCTGCTTTCAATTCTTTTGGGTATATATAGCAGTGGGATTGCTGGGTCTTATGGTAGTTCTGTTCTTTGCCCTCTGAGGATCTATCATACTCTCCTCCACAGCAGCTGCACCACTTTACACTGCCACCAGCAGTGAATGAGTGTCCCTGTTTCTCTGCATCCTCTCCAACACTTGTTATATTCCTATTTTTTTAAATAGAAATCATTCTAACAGATGTGAAATGGTATCTCATTGTGGTTTTGATTTGCATTTCCCCGATGTCTAATGATGTTGAGACTCTTTTCATGTGCTTTCTGGCCAATTGTGTACATTCTTTGGAGAGATGTCTTTTCAGAACTTTTGCCCGTTTTTTAATTGGGTTGTTTGTCTTTTTGTTGTTAAGTTGAAGAATTTCTATATATATTCTGGATACTCATCCTTTATTGGATATGTGGTTTCCAAACATTTTCTCCCATTGTGTAGGTTTTCGTTTTACTTTCATGATAAAGTCGTTTGAGGCACAAAAGTTTTAAATTTTTATGTGGTCCTATTTATATATTTTTTCTTTTGTTGCTTGTGCTTTGGGTGTAAATTCTAAGAAACCGCGTTGTTAATGTAGGAAAGTGTGGGAGGGGGAGAGAGGAGGGGATATGGGGATCCCCCCTTTTTTAAATTTTAAACTTTTTATTTAGAAATAATTTCAAACTTACAGGACAGTTACAAAGATAAAGCACACTGCGTACATAGAACTGCAACATCCCCCTTACCCCCAGATACCCAGGTCCATCAATTTTATCATTTTGCCACATTTGCCGTATCAGGAAGTCCCCTATATTTTTGATGTAACATTTATATACAGTTTCTTTAAAAATTAAAAATTAAAAAAATTTTAAAAAGAAAGAAACCATTGCCTAATACAAGGTCCTGAAGATGATTCCCTATGTTTTCTTCTAGGAGTTTGAAAGTTCTAGTTCTAGCTTTGGACTAATGGATTAGGTCTTTCATCCATCTTGAGTTGATATTTGTATATGGTGTGAGGTAAGAGGTCTTCCGTGTGTGTTGTGTGTGTGTGTGTGTGTGTTTACAAATGGAGATCTAGTTTTCCCAACACCATTTGTTGAAGATACTGTTCTTTCCCAATTGAGTAGTCTGTGCCACCTTGTCAGAAATCAGTTGGCCATAAATGTGAGGGTTGATTTCTGAGCTCTCAATTTGATTCCATTGGTCTGTGTTTGTCCTTATGTCAGTACCATGCTGTTTTGATTACTGTGGCTTTGTAATAAGTTTTCAGATCGGGAAGTGTGACATTAGCTAATTGGGGTCCCTTACCCTTCCATATAAATTTGATGATTGGATTTTCCGTTTCTGCAAAGAAGGTTGTTGGAATTTTGGTTGGGATTGTAATTGAATCTATAAATTGACATCTTAACAATATTTAGTCTTCCAACCCATGAACCTGGAATATCCTTCCATTTATTTCAGTCTTTAATTTCTTTTAGCAATGTTTTGAGTTTTCTGTGTACAAATCCTTTACATCCTTAGTTAGATTTGTTCCTAGATATTTGATTCTTTTCGTTGTGAATGGAGTTTTTTTTTCCTTGATTGCTTCTTCTGATTGTTCATTGCTTGTGTAAAGAAACACTACTGATTTTGGGGTGTTGATCTTGTACCCTGCCACTTTGATGAATTCATTTATTAATTCTAGGAGCTTTGTTGTAAAATTTTCAGGATTTTCTGTATATAGGATCATATCATCTTCAGATAGGGGAGGTTTTACTTCCTCCCTTCCAATATGGATGCCTTTTATTTCTTTGTCTTGCCTCATTGCTCTAGCAACAACTTCCAGTACAATGTTGAGAGCTTCTCAGGGATTTTGTGCAAGGGGTATCAGCCTCAGATAAAGGTTTAAATACAAACTTTTCTGCATGAAGCTTGAGTGGCTGTGAGGACAGTTATCTGTACATTGTTTTCATTTATTTTTTTCTACAGTTTTTTGTTTTGTTTTGTCTTGTTTTGGCTGGGTATATTAAGGAGGTCATTGTAGCATTTTCTTTGTAGATAAGGTTTGGCTTAGGCTAATTTCAGAATCACCAAAAACTATATTAAGAACCTAATTATTTGTAGTATACAGGCTCATATCCCCTGAACACAGAATCCCATGTTTTGGCAGCCCAGATTTGAATAACAGGTAGCTAAGTATTTAGTATGTTTCCTGTTGCTTACATAGTGTGTCTAAATAATGCTCTAGGCTACACAGTTCAGGACTCCAGTCATAGTTTTTGTTTAATCACTTCGCCACACTGTTTTAATCTCTCTTGGCTTCCAGTTTTCCTCTGAAAATGAGGGAGGTGGATTAGTATGCAATGAAGTAGCAGCATCAGCAAACAGGATCTGCTCAGCATTTATAGAGGACTCCACCTAACAATAGCAGAATACACATTTTTTAAATGTCCCTGGAAGAGTCACAAAGATAGGTTGTATCTATTTTTTAACTAGAGAAGTTGTAGGTTTACAGAAAAAAAGCCATACATAAAATACAGAGTTCCCATATACCACCCTATTAGTCACACCTGGCATTCTTATGGTATATTTGTTAAAATTATTGAAAGAAAATTTTTTTCCTTGTACTATTAACTGTAGTCCATTGCTTACAATTGGATTCCCTCTTTTGTTGTACAGTAAAAATATATAATAATCATATTTGGTTTGATATCAACTTACCTTCAGTAGCAAGCACATATACTTTTCCTATACTCCTCTGTCTCCCCACCATTTTTTGTACTTGTTACCCCTTGTATCTTTGTACAGTGTATGTCCAGAAACCTAGACTTACTGTTTATGACTTTGAATTTTAGCCTCTGTAGGGAGAAGTGGAGTTACATACCAAGCAATACAATACAATAATACTGGCATTTTTAATTACCCAAATGGATACCTGCATCTTTTGTTTATCTAGGAATGTCTTAATTTCTCCCTCATTTTTGGAAAAGAGTCTTGCCAGATATAAAATTCTTGGCTGGCAGTTGTTTTCCTTCAGCATATATTAAAAAATATTCTGTAGTTGACATGAGATAAAACTAGGGTTACAGCTGTCAACCAAGAAATATACTAAGCTGCAAGGAGACAAAGGCATTTATTTGTGGTCTTAGAATTGCAATGCAGGGAGCACAGATTCAGGGAGCAACCCAAATAGTGTCCTGTCTTGGCATTCCAGGCAAGTGTTCTTAAAAAAAATATTAGACAAGTTGTTTATGGTTGGTGGATCTTTAGGGTACTCCAGTTGTCTTTCAGGTTAGATAGTTAACTGAGTTTTTTTCTTGTGGTTTGTTTTATGGTCAGGATGTCCCTGGGACTTTGAGGAGCATTGTTGCTTGAGGCTTTGCATATTTTGGCAGTTTGTGATATCTGTCTGAGACCTGCCTAAGAGTAACCTCCGAAATGACTTCCCGATTCCACTTGAAATCTCTTAGCCATAGTAACTCTATTTTATTTTATTTCTCTTAACACAGTAAACAGTGATTACAAATAAAGGCCAATGGGTGAATTATTCAGATATTTTAAAATCTGATCCCAAAACTCTTTATATTATCTTAGAGTTAGGGTTATGTAAACAAACATAGGTTAAGCTATATTCTCAGTTATTAAAACAAAGAACTCTATTTTTAAATGTGCTTATTGCTGATCATGGATGACATCCTTACCTTAACGTTAGCACGGTGTCCAAAACGGAGGTGGTGACTAGACTGGGTTTTCTTTATGTTATATTTTAGACTTTCTTTCTTTGTGTAGGTTTTTGGAAATCATGCTATATCAAACGTCTGTACCTCAGGTGTTCTCATCTTCACCTCTTGTGTGTGCTGCAGCCCAGCTTCTCCTTTCATGGTAGCTTTATCCCTCACTCTGAAAGAGAAAGGCACCCCCTTAATCTTAATATGCTGCATTGTCCTAGGAAATGAAAATATCAGCTCACTGGAATTATTGTTTGGGGGTGTAATGGTTTGAGTTTGATTTAATTATGAATTCCAAAAATATAGATTAGATTATGTTTGTAAACTGATCTGTTCATCTGGGCATGATTGAGTTATGAGTAGGGCGTTAACTGCCACGTCAGTTGAGCCCCACCCCTCGGTGGGCATGGTCTCAAGTATAAAAGGCTAGACAAGAGCAAGCAGATTGAGAAAAGCAGATTGAGAGAAGCAGAGATTGGAGAGAAGCAGAGAGGAGATTTGGAGAAGGAGATTTGAAAAGCAGTTCTGATGCTGGAGTGAGCCGTTCGCCCGATAGTCTACAGCTGAACTTGTGGTGAAAGCAGAAGCTAAGCCCGGAGAGAAACGCAGCCCCCGGGAACAAAGGAATCCGGAAGCCTGAACCCTGGAGACGTCGGCAGCCATCTTTCTCCAACACGTGGACTTTGGTATGGGAAGAAATTTCTGTTTGTGGCCTGGTAACTGTAAGCTTCTACCCCAAATAAATACCCTCTTGTAAAGACCGACCAATATTTGATATATTTCAAAAGGCACACCTTTGGCTGACCAAAACAGGGGGGAATCCTCAAATCACTGTATATACCCTCAGACTGTTTGTCTTTCCCTGTCTTAACATTCTAAATTCAGATCTATTGTAGAAAGACTGGTGAAGGTGATTTCTGTCTTCCACCCCACCCCCACTACTCTTTTTTTTTAATTTAATTTAATTTTTTAAACAAATCATTTTATTGATACATATTAATTAATAAAGCATAAATCCAGCCAAAGTGTACAATCAGTGCTATTTGGTACACTCACATAGTTGTACATTCATCATGTCAGTCATTTTTAGAGCATTTGCATTATTCCAATAATAATAATAATATCAAAAAACAAAGAAACAAAAAAGAACTCATCACCTATGAATCTCTCTATGCTTCCCCTGTCATACATAGCTGCTATTCTGTTTCCATCTCTCTAGTTTATTTGTATTTATATTTTGTAAAAGCAATCTTATATATGCAAGATCACCTTTATTCATGTTTTACATGAGGTTTCACTATGTCATACAGTCCCATACTACATTTTTTAGCTTTCCTTTTAGTAATATACATGCACTTAGACTTACCCTTTCAACCACTGTCATACCCATAAAATAGCTCTGATAATTACAAACACTATGATGTGCTTTCACCATTTCTATTCATTTCCAAAGATTTACAAACAACCTTTTTACCATTTCTGCACAGATTAATCCTCAGCTTTCCATTCTCTACCTTCCGTTCTAATTATTAACTCCATGAGGTTACATAATATATTTAGTTCATAATAGCGTAATCATACAGTATTTGTCCATTTGTGTCTGGCTTGCTTCACTCAACATAATGTCTTCCAGGTTCATTCATGTTGTCATACATTTCATGACTTCATTAGTTCTTACTGCTGCATAATATTCCATTGTGCTTATGCACCACAGTGTGCTTACCCATTTCTCAGTTGTTGGACACCTGGGTTGTTTCCAAATTTTGGCAATTGTGAATAACACCGCTGTGAACATCAGCGTGCAAATGTCTGTTCGTGTCACTGTTCTCAGTTCTTCTGGGTATATATCTAGTATTGGTATTGCCAGCCACTTGTCAAGTCTATATTCATCTTGCTGCGCCAGCTGTCTGTGCAGGCCAGCACACCACATGGGCCAGCTCTCCACTCAGGCCAGCTCGCCATGCAGGCTAGCTTGCCTTTCACCAGGAGGCCCTGTGAATCGAACCTGGAACCTACTGTATGGTGGACAGGAGCCCAATTGCTTGAGCCCTATCCATTTCCCTCAAAATATTCTTTATGCTCACACAGTGTCCTCTGAATATCCTTTATCTCTTTAGTCATAGTTTTCTTTCAATTCTTTGAATTGATTTAGGACACTGGTGTGATTATCATTGATTGTCTTAAACTCTGTGTCTCTTCAGGATATTTGGCTTGTTCCTTTGGCTGGGCCATCTCTTCCTGTTTCCTAGTATGGTTTGTAATGTTTTGCTGATGTCTAGGCATCTGAATATGGTGGTAAATTTACTCTGGTGGCCAATTTCTCTCTCTCTTTCCTATTGTTTTATTTTTCCACAGCTCTTCTTTGATATTTGGTTCAACTTATTCTAAGTCTTAAAATTGCCTGGCTTAAGTTATCATGATCAGGCCAGGAACTCACGAGTGGGGTGCAGATTTTCTGCCAGGAGTTCGGGTTAAGTGAGACTAACTGAAGTTTTTGTCCATGCAATTTCCAGACTGGCCAGCAGATGGTGCTTGTCAGCATACCTTTCCACTGAGGTGTTTCTTTCAATCTCAGCTTTCCTGTGTTTTGTTTTGGCCAGAACCTTTATTCAAGGGGTGCTGCTGGCCAAATTCACTGAAGAGAGACCCCCCCCAACTGCCACTCCCTTTTCCCTTGTAACAGCTGACCAGGAAGAAGACATCTGTTCTCCTCACAGTCAACTGCAGTGAGCCAGGGGTTTTATCCCAGCTTAATATCTTGGGGGTGGGGGAGGGGAGTCTTTCCCAGCTGCTTCGCGGGTTTGGTAATTCAAATTTGTTGTTTTGGGTTCTCTGTCTCTCTGTCCCTCACCCTCCTGGAGTTGTGTAGCACTGTCCTGGTCTGCTGACCCCCACAGCAGATCCCTCGAACAGCTTTTGGCCCTTTCTCCATTATTTTTGTGCAGGAGTTGAGCCCTACCTGCCTACTTCGACGCCATCTTCCCAGAATTCCCCACTACTGTTCTTTAATGAAGAACTTTTGAGGGAGAGATCCTTTAGAGCAAAACAAAGTTTCAAGTGGTGAAAACAGCTTTTGAAAAAAATTTAGCATATGTAAAGATAAGCTAATTTTTCATACATTCTTAGAGCTTATTTGCTAGGATGTGTCATTAGCCATAAATTAATACACCTTTGAACAGTTGAAGCAGCACTTGTTCCTGAAGCAGATTGCTTTCAACATGACTGAAGTATTTTCCTGGATTACAAAACTTTTCAAGGTATTCCAGATAAAATACAAAGATAAAAACTTTGTGATTTCTGTCAGATAAGATGTATATCATTCAACAAAGTAGTCAGTGCCTCTTTTTATCAGACCATATCATGAAATATTTATTCCAATTCTATTAAACCTCATAAAATATTTCATATATTCTATCTCTTAATAATAAAACATGAAATTATATGCTTGCTATCTGCCAGCATAGGAACTGCAAAAGGTTTTAGTCTTCTACCCTTGGTATTTGACCCACAGCCTCCATTGTTTAGCTGAATGGAATCCATACCCAATTGGGATAAGTATTCAATGCATAACAAAGCTCTTAATTGAATCATCCTGGAGCTCTGGCATTGGGCTCTTGGCCAGAGCCCTAAGTTCCCATTCTAATTATTAAGTCTGAGTTTGCTTTGCCCCAAATACACATACCAACATTTGGACTTTTTATCCTGGCTAACAGTACTTCAGCATTGATTTTTCTAGCACTGAAGGAGGTAACCTGATGTAATTTAGTTTAATTAGTACTGTATTATATGTTAGGGATTAAAGGATTACGTAATTGTTGAAGAATGTTTATTATCAAGAATAATGTTTTTTACTGTATTTAAGTAGGACCACATAAGGCATTTATGAATTGTTTCTTTAACATGTGATATAATTTATGGATTTTTAAAATGGCTTTGCATTAACAATAGCTAAAACATATCATTTATTGTGTGCCAGGCACTGTTCGAAGGACCTTTCATATAGTAACTCATTAAACTGACCCTCACAACCCTTCAGGGTAGGTATTATTATTATTATAACCATTTTACCATCTAGGAAACCATGGAACAGACGGGTTCAGTGTCTGGTCATTGATGAGGGCAGGAGTCAAACCCTAGCGGTCTGCTCCTGAGTCCCTGCCTTTAAGCACTGTGCCCTGCTATCCTGCTAGGTGCTGTCCCATTGCAGCGCTCTCCAGAGGTGATAAAAAGGTATTGCTTATTCGTGATTTGTAACACGTTTCACAACAATGCAAGGTGTTGGTGGTGGGCCCCCTGTATGATGCTATGCATGTTTGTTTTGTAAGTTCACAACTTTTACTATACACTTACTGTTTCTGTGTATTCATGTATGAATGATATACTTCAATAGTTTTTTTAAACGAGTATTGCTTAGACCTTTAAAGACACTGCCTCTTTGTCATCTGTGCTAGAAACTGATGATTGACCTTTGATTCTTGCCCTCGTTGCTCCTGTGATCAGTGAGTGTTACTGATTCTACCTCTAGTGTGTCTTCTTTGTCCATCTCCTTCTCTCTTTCTTGGTGCTACTGCCCTTTTAAAGGCAGGGGTTGGCAAATTACAGGTCGTGGGCAATATCCAGCTGGCTGCCTGGATTTATATGGCTTGTGAGCAAAGAATGGTTTTAATATTTTTAAATGATATGTGAAAATTACATGAAATTCAAAATTCAGTGTTCATTCTTAAAGTTTTATTGGAAGACAGCCGTGCTCATTTCTTTGTGGTATCAGTGCTTTTGCCAAACAACAGCAGAGGTGAATAGTTGTGGCAGAAGCTGTATGGTTCACTAAGCCTGAAAGATTTACTATCTGGCTTTTACAGAAAAAGTTTGCCAACCCCTGCTCTAGATAATTGCAAAAGCCTACTCACTGGCTTCCCAAACTCCACTCTACTTTTGCCTCCTCTGTGTTCTCCATTGTGGGTGACTGTGGGGCTGGGTATGTGAAAGAGAGGAGGAGAAACTAGTATCTATATCTCTGAAGTGGCACTTATTTAATTCTGTCACACTGTTGTTACCTGTTTTTATCCCGTAATAGAGCACGAACTCCTTATGGGTAGAGATTGTATCTTATTCATCAACAGAAGTGTCACCTATGTAGCCTCTAGAATGTTCTTAGCTCACATGCTATCCATGCTGTCCATGTTTGTATTAATCCATACTACATCTGCTGTAAGTGGTAATTGTAACTCTTAGTCAGATATTCAAATTTCCATTTAGCAGCAGGTCAAAAAGTATAAGGCAGTCATCACTAATAGCTGGCAAAGAATTTTGTGTGCAGGCTGTCTGCCAGCATAGTATTAGCACTTCAGTAGCCTTGGGATCCCCAACGTTTCTTTTGTGAAACTGACAAGACTCCCATGTCCTCTGACAAGTACAAGAGTTTGAAAGCTAATTGTTTTAATTCGTGCATGATGCACATTTTATTACAAGTGAAAACTTTGTGAGCATTCTGGTCGTGAGCAAGGATGCGATGCCTGAAGCTTTGGAAATGCCTTGTGGCTTCTGAGCGACAAGGGTATAGGTTGGCACTCTTCCACTGCCTGAGGGTGCCAGGCCAGGATGGGCATGCTGGCAATAATGTCAAAGGGTTTGAGGGTCCCACCGTGTGCCCTCGGGCAACCTGTTAGGAGCATGGAAGTGTGGTTCTTCTGAAAGAATTCAACAGGCATATAGTAAATGTTAGAGCAAACCAGGCGCCTCATCCAGAGTACTGGGCAACATTGAAGATCCTGGGAAGCAGAAGTTAGTGGGGTCAGGATCTTCAGAGCAGTGGCCTCGGCAGGAAAGATCCACGCAAGGCAGGCAGGGTTGTCGGTGTTTTCCCTTTTATACTCTGCTGCCTCCGGGACAGCAGTCCACTGGCTCACCTGTCATTGCAGCCATCTTAGCAGTTCGAAGGTCTTGGCTGAAATGGCAGCAGTGAGGAGGGTAGACAGGCCATCAAGCTGCAAACCCTGCACTGTGTCCCTTTCAGGCTCTCATTTTTACATTTCACATATCACTGTGATCCTAGAACCAAAATTATTCTGGGGTAGTCTAACTTTGATGTTAAAAATTAGGAAGAAGCCACCTTCTTTTTGGAAATTGATGTTTCTTCACAGTTGAGAGAAATTGCCTGGCAACCACTACCTTGCCATGTTTTAGAGTTCTTATGAAAGCCTGGTCCTCCGTAATCAGGTCTTGCATCTCAGGTGCCCAGAGCAGTTGGGATTCTTTAGGGCACACCTGGAAAGTGGTATGAGTCCAGCACCTGTTGTAACAGCTGCCAGGGAGGTTAGTCTTTGGAGCAGTACCTTTACCAGTACGTATGTAGGTTTTCAGGTCTCCAAGAATGGGTCTGTCAGTTGGAAGTTTAAACCCAGAGCACAGAGATAACTTGAAAAGAGCACATGAGTCAAAGAATAGGTGACAGTTTGAGAGGCAATAGAAAAAATAGATAACTCACAAAATTTGTTATAATTTTTAATATACAAGTAACAGATTGTGAACTTAAAATTGGAGGGATTAGTTTATCACATAGAGTTAATACATTGCCCAGCAGTCCCTTAGGTTTGCTTGGTATTGGTCATGGGGAAAAATGTTGAAAGTCCTTGCCTGTGTTATATATATATAAAATTTGTTCACTGCAACCTCAGTCTGTCTAGGAGGACACTAAGAGTGCAGAGTAATTTCATGAAGATATAAAGGAAAATGCGAATTTGGTACTATGTTCATAATTCTTTCCTAGTGAAGTTTTAGTATCTTAAAACAGTTATAAGCACTTCTTAGAGAAGAAGTTTCCATTTATATTATATTCCTATTATCGTTCTGGGGATGGGGAGTGGAAGTGACATTGAAACACAGGGTAAAATTGTGCATGTGCAAAATCCATAGGAAATCCTTTTAACAACATAGTGAAATGCTAATGGACTCAGTTCTACTCTAAACTAAGCAGGAAATTGATTTATTTATCCCCAACCCCTTGTTGTTTTTCACTTGCTGAGTCTGTTCGCCTTCCTTGTTTCTTTAGGAGGCACCAGGAGCCGAACCCTAGACCACTGATGTGGGAGGGAGGTGCCTAATTGCTTGAGGCACCTCCTCTCCCTGCTTTGTTGTTGTATCTCTTATTATGTTTTTTCTTCTTGTGTCTCTTGTTGTGTCAGCTTGCTGCGCCCTGCGTTCCTTATAAATTGCTTTAAAAACCCAGCATTACCATAGATGCCTCAGACTACTGGATAGCAGAGTGAATTGAATAGGCTGCCTGAGGAGGTGGCTGGGGAGCTGTCGCTGGTGCTGTTGAAGGGAACAGCCTCAGCTCTTGGCTGCAGTATTATAGAAGTATTCAGGCTCTGAGTTGGGTTGGAGTAGACAACTCTCATGTCTTTGCTAATTGTGAGAATCACTGGATTTCCAAGCACCCTCAGTTGCACTTGATTTTTAATAATCTGTTTGAAGCTTTACCTTAATCTAAAAAATGCACACTAAAACAAAACGGCTAAATATTGCAAATAGATAGTCGAAATGCTGTTAGGATCCTTTCAGCTGCAAGTAACAGAACACCAGCTCCACCTGGCTTAAATAATGAAAAGAGTTACCAGCTGATATAGAAGGATGTCCACAAGTGGGAAGTGTTGGTCTAGCACATCAGAGGCATCCTCAGGGACCCAGGTTCTTTCTGTCTGTCCTCCCATTCACGGGGTCTGCCTCACCTAACAGCAGGTTTCCCCTTAGAGTTGTAGAAGGGTCGTCAGTAGCATTCGTGGCTGCACGTGGCCTTGTCCATGTCTGCCAGGAGGAGGGAGGGAAGCATCCCGTTACTCTCTCAGGGTGGGGAAGGGTTTCCCAGATGCCTCCGGCAGACCTCACCTTAAGAGCCAGAGGTGGACTCTGGCCAGCCAAGGACTAAGGATGCGGAATCAGCGTCTCTGAGACATGTGGGAACTGTGTGGGGAGGGGCGCTGGGGTACTATTAAGAAGGAGGAGGAAGGGAGGTGTTGGCATGTAGGCAACCAATAGCCGAAGAAAATAGCTAATAGCCAATGAGAGAAATATAAGTTTCTAAGAATCCAGAGTCATTCTTAATGTCACACCCTGAAGTAGCTCAACGAGAGGAAAGGATACTGGGCAAAGTACTGAAAAATCACTATTGGCTTGTGAGAGAAGAGTGGGTGTAGACAGTCCTGGCAGGGATGTGGAAATTTCCAGGTGACTGGCAGCCCTCCGCTGACTCCCTCTCTCTCGTGACAAAGGAAAATGCACCAGAGATCACTATTTTGTTGTATCCAGGCTGGGAGAAA